>JADBJO010011886.1:50000-57500 GCA_016801955.1 Conus betulinus
AGGGAAATAATGTGTGAGTCAAAGTCGTAATGATGATAATAATATTACAGATAGGAATACTAACAATGGTCAAAATATTGAAAAAAAAAAAAATCAAGACAGGATTACTACCACTCTTGGTGTCAATAAGTGTGGGTATGGGGAGAAAGGAGAGTGGGTTAGAGGATTTACACACAGCAGGGTTGCCGTGGCAACAGTCCCAGAGGCAAAGGCGATGGTGATGTCAATGCTAGTAGTGGTAGTATCAATACTACATTTCAGCAACATCAGACTGATAATTCATGTTTGTTTGTGTGTTTTACTCGGAACGACGGACTCCAGCTGCGTCAGAGTTGCTGGTATCTCGTTGCCATACTTGAAGGGTCGTTACACTTCATTGTCTACAGTAACAAGAACCTCTTGAACAGTGAGCGAAACTACAGCACTTTTGAGGGGGCCTGTTGGGTCATTTTCTGGTCGTTTCTCCAAATTTCCTGGGGAGAAACCATATGTCCTCCAGACAGATAATAGGCTATCACACGTCTTCAGTCTGGGCGTTTCAGAAATGCTCGTTTGACACGCCGGGCCGTGCTCTTTCGGGAAAACAGTTTCTCTGTGAACTGGTCATCACTGCAAGTCATCCGGTTGGCTGAATTTTGTCACGCTTTCGACAGAGTAAATGGCATCATGAAAACTGTCTGGAGTACACTGCCCCACAGAACATTGACAGCTTCTTCGAGAAGGAGATCACATCATGTTCAAAATCGCATCGGCATTCGTTTAACTTTATTAAAGTTATCACAATGCGTTCCACGTACAAACTGTGGTTTGAAGTGTTCACTGGGGGACACACGTTGGTATCAATACAACCTTCACTCCGTCTGGTTAGAGCCACGGCTGGACATGGTGCAGAACCTTCCTGGCTGTCGAGACACTCTGGCAATGAATATCACACGGCCAGGTGGTAGAATTGTCTCTGGAGACCTCGGGAAACCACGATGTTATGTTATTGATTTCAACATTCTTGAAGAGGGTAATCTTAAGACATGGCCCAGCCAGTGAGGAGCTGTCTGCAGACGATGGTTGACACGGGGAGGTGTTTAGACCTCTCCCTGACATCTTCATTTGGTATAAAGTCTGACCATTTGATGCCCAAGATCTTTTTAGACACTTAGTATCAAAAGCGTCGAGTTTCTTCTCCTGGGTGGTCTTACCTGGTTTCACAGCCATATAACAGCGTTGAAATCACACTGGAGTTATACAATTTCAGTTTGATTCCAAGGGAGAATTATTTCTTGCTGTTCCATATTTTGTTCAGCTGATTGAATGCTGATGTTGCTTTCCCAGTGCGACACTTCAGTTCATGGTCGAGGTCATTGGCGTTGTTGATAGAGCTGCCTAGGTATGTGAAGTTCTCTTACTACTTCAGACATGACGGGCGCTGTGTCGGGTGTTAGCACCCATGTTAACTCCATGAATGCTGACACGGAAGGATTTTAAGCAGTTTTTGGAATCATCGGCATCAAGTTGAGGGACAAGAAGGAGGAGGAGTAGGAGTAGGAGAGGAGGGAACAGAAGAGAAGAAAGAAAAAAAAAGAAGAAGAAGAAGAAGAAGAAGAAGAAGAAGAAGAAGTACATGAAGAAGAAGAAGAAGAAGAAGACGAAGACGACGAAGACGAAAGATGAGGTGGAGGCGTAGAAGAAGAAGAAGAAGAAGAAGAAGATGAAGAGAAAGGAGGAGGAGGAGGAGAAGGAGCAGCAGCAGCAGCAGCAGCAGCAGCAGCAGCAGCAGCACAGCAGCAGCAGCAGAAGAACAAGAAGGTAAACAAAAAGAGCAATGACAGCAACAACAATAACTATACAGAAGAAGAAGAAAAATAGATGCATACTTGATAGACAAGTGGGCTACAAAATGAGACGAGAGAGAGAGAGAGAGAGAGAGAGAGAGAGAGAGAGAGAGAGAGAGAGAGAGAGAGAGAGAGAGAGCATTTTGTTATGTTTGGACACCATTTCCACATCTGGAGAATGAAATCGGATTGTTCTTTTTAGCATGAGTCTTTTTCCTCCCTTAGCATGTTCTTTCAGTCCGAATGAGACTATAAACCGAGGTTTCGTGTGTGAACGCACGCATAACATCTTGTACACATGTAAAATTCCATCACCAACTTTCGGAAGAGAAGGCCAGTTTGGCCGTTGGCATGGATAACACGCTACACAGCAGCATGCACCCTGAGTGAAAAATGAGGGTGGTGGGGGGGGGTGGGGGTGGGGAATTAAAGAAGTAAGGAGATAGAGTGAACAATATTGACTGAACGACACGGGAAACGACTGAATGAAGCGCCAGCTGGCAGCTCTTCAGTTGGCACTACCCAGGTAGGCAGCCCGTAGTGTAAACGAGTGTGGATTTTAAGGCGCTTAGAGCTTGGTCTCTAGTCGAGGACAGGCGCTATATAGGTATTCATGATAATGAGTATAAACAGTTATGGATATATATATATATATCAAACCAACAGTCGGACAGTACTTTCCCATGTTGAAGAAGAAGAAGAAAAAGAAGAAGAAGAAGACAGGGGACAGAGAGGGAAGAATAATTTGAAATAGGAAAAAAAGAAACTGGTTTGGCTGAAAAAGAATGACTATGCTGAAAATGTTTATGTACGAGCGGCCATTTTATAGCTACGAATGTCGTTTATCTCTAGCTGTCTGTTAGGTGCGCGAAGTCTTACGTTTGCATACATGCATAACAGTGCCAATACGTAACTTGGACATTGGAAAGAGGTGAAGCGTATAAATGCTGAATTTTTTTTTCCTCTTTCACAAAATCTGGTCGCCATCATTCACACTTTTAAATCCAGTAGTGTTTGTTCAATGGTCTCTATGGACAGTGTTCTGTCTAGACGGTGACATTCTTTGTGGAGGTAATAAATAATCATATGAACTTGGTGGCGCAGACTCGCATGCCTTTAATTCCCTTCGGAATTATTATCTTCAAGCTAAGAAGAAGAAGAAGAAGAAAGAAGAAGAAGAAGAAGAAGAAGAAAGAAGAAGAAGAAGAAGAAGAAGACGATGATTGAACTTTAATGAATAAAGAATAAGGCTCATTAAAGGATTTTTTACAGTTATGCCCACTAATAAACAAAGAAAGGTTAACAAAATAAATTAAAGGCTACAACTTTAGTCGATGACCAATGAAATAATGATTTTGTAACGTAACTAACAAGTAGTAGAAAAAAAGACTCAATCCCCTCCCCTCCCCCTACCACACACACACACACACACACACACACACACACACACACACACACACACACACACACACACACATATATATATATATATATATAATCATACGTGTGTTTGCATACTGGGGAGAGAGAGGAGAGAGAGAGAGAGAGAGAGAGAGAGAGAGAGAGAGAGAGAGAGAGAGAGAGAGAGAGAGAGAGAGAGAGAGAGAGAGAAGGCCAGAAAGCACAAGGAGAAAGACAGGAAATCAACTATTCTAGATATGCGAAAATGTATTCATAACAAAAAGTGATTTTCCCCCTTGTAACTGCATTTATCTTTTTCCTTTCACTCTTTCTTTCTTTCTTTCTTTTTTTTTTTTTTTTTTTTTTTTTTACTTTTTTGATATTTAATTTCCACAGTAAATCTGCCATATTCACATGCGGTGGGAGTAAAAGCCCGTTTTGCATAAGCCATTCACGGTTATGTCGTGTGCTTACAGCATAAAAGAAAATAAATGTGGAGTCCACAAACTGAAATATTTTATTTTCCGTCTACACCAACAATATGGAAATGCTAGTAAAGCACTGATTCGTTGCCCCTTAAGCATATTCGATCTTCTCATTATCCAGGTTTGACAGCAGACGTGAGACATCTTTACAGCATCGTACAGATGCTTCTTCAGGTTCGGCGCCAGAGTCTTCAAGATGCCATCTTAGAAGATTCTGAGCTACCTGTAAAACGGTTTGTGTGACATGTAAAACGTATTGAGAGAGTGAGTGAGTGAGTGAGAGAGAGAGAGAGAGAGAGAGAGAGAGAGAGAGAGAGAGAGAGAGAGAGAGAGAGAGAGAGAGAGAGGAGCTGAAGATGAAGAAGAATTTTGTGACGACAAAGAAGAGGAGCTTCTCATATCAGAAGAAGAGTGAGGAGGAAGGGAATAGATAAATTAATGAATCAGCAAACGAACAAACGCATGAATGAATAAATGAACAAACGAACGAACGAATGAATGAATGAATGAATGAATGAATCGATCAATCAATCAATCAATCGATCAATCAATCAATCAATCAATCAGTTAACCAACCAATCAATCGATCAATCGATGAATGAACGAAAAACGAAAGAACGGAGGGAACGATGAATGAATGAATGAATGAATGAATGAATGAATGAATGAATTCAATGCCCCTTCTGAAGAAGGTAGAATGTTGTTAACATATGAATCAAATATATTTAATTTGGAAAAAAAAACGTAATACCCAAACAACACCAACAAGAGTACATCGATAAATATACAAAGAAGAATAAACACAAAACACCCGAAGCTGAGAGTAAGACCCAGATAAATGCTGCCCTTCAACTGCCAAACCAGTCACCTGGGATTAATCCCGCACCACGCTTGGAAGCCTGTGCTGTGTTCACATAGGGTGCAGGCGCGCACAGGACATTCCATCTAGACGTCAAGAGACAGAACTGCTCCCTGGCAGATGCTATTGTGTAATGGCCACTGGATGTCACGCGGCAGAACCTCCTCCACGGGAGCGTCCCCATGGATGTAACTGCACGTATTTCATGAGTGTGTCGCCCATCAGCGAAAGACTCCACCGTCAGACAACTGCCATGACATCCCGGGGCTCAGCTCGTTGCTGTTTCGCTGACAGTTGAAGACAGTACAACTCAAGACGTGCGCAAGCTTCCGCCACATGAGGTCGTCGTACGTGCCCTCTGAAGAGCATTCCGGGTTTACAAGTTTTACCAGCTGTCAACAGCACTTTCCCTACGGTCAATGGGTCTTTCCTCACCGTCATTAGGTCTTTCCCCAGATTCGGCTAAAAGGCAGACTAGAAAAAAAAGAAACACTAAAGGTTCGAGTGGGAACTACAGAAGTGCTATCCTTAAAGGCCCGAACCAGTCAACTAGGAGCAATCCTGTAACATCATTAGAGGCCTGTGTTGTGTTCACATAGGGTGCAGGCAAGCGCCAGGGTATTCCGTTAAGACGTTAAGTGTCATAACTGATCTCTGGTACATGCCATTGTGTAATGGCTACATATATCATCAGAATAGTATCTTTTTTTGTTTTGCTTGCTTGCTTTTTTAACGCACTCAGTAAAAATAACTAAAGCCTTGTTTGATATCACTCGCTGTATTCACAAGATGTGTGCACTTATTAAAAGACAAATACTAAACTAATATCAAATGCTGTCTTGGAAGTATCTATTTGTATTGAGACTATATATCACCATAGCATAGACTTTATCATACTTTGTCGTTATATCCATTCTGTAGATATTTTACATACTGAATGATGTGTAAACCCTCCTACACACCCCCTCTCGCTCCTCCTCCTCCTCCTCCTCCTCCTCTTCTTCTTCTTCTTCTTCTTCTTCTTCTTTCTTCTTCTCAGTGTTATGATGATGATGATGATGATGATGATGATGATGATGATGATGATGATGATGCGGTTGCTGTTGTTGTTGTTGTTGTTGTTCTTGTCCATCGCCTTTTCCTTCGTCCCATTTTCCCCTCCTTGTTGTTTTTCGTTGTTGTTTTTCGTTGTTGTTATCTTGGTGTTCTTGGTGTTCTTGTTCTTCTTTCTTCTTCTTCTTCTTCTTCTTCTACTTCCTCTTCTGTCTGTCACTCAGCTCGATGCTGACGGGTCCGATTTGACGTAAAGCTATGCAAGTTAGCATCACAGAGTTCGTGTGTGTGTGTCAATTACCGCCTAAGCGTCCATCAAGTCTAGACACAATGGCGAGACCCGGGACCAATGAAGGAGCTTTTACATCCTAATGACCGTGACAAAAATATATGGTGCGGACGGAAAAAAAACAAAATGTCTTTAGCATCGAGTGCCCTTGTTTGCTTTTTTTTTTTTATGTCCGCTCCGTGTAATGGCATTTTTGTGTATTTATGCAAACATGAGGATAATTCCGACTTTCAAAGTCCTAGAGATACACGTCATTCTCACTCACAAAAATGGCTTATTGTTCTCACTGCCCTGTTAGGCGCAACTTCTTTCTTCTTCTTCTTCTTCTTCTTCTTCTTCTTCATCTTCTTCTTCTTCTTGCTCTCCTCATAGGTTTTCCTGAAAAAAAAAATCCAATCTATCTGTCGGTGAATATTCATAATTATGACAGGGTTTTTCTTTGTCTTTTTTATCGTAAAAAAGCAAGATAATCCTGGCCAGAACATTCCACATAGAATTGTTGAATATGAAATTTAAAAAACACGATTAAAACTCTCTCTCTCTCTCTCTCTCTCTCTCTCTCTCTCTCTCTCTCTCTCTCTCTCTCTCTCTCTCTCTCTCCATGTGATGCACAGATAACACCTCTTCTTTACATATGCAGCTGAAATTTGGGGCTTACATGAGAATTTGCAAATGCAAAAAAAAAAAAAAAAAAAAAAAAAAAAAACAAAAAAAAAAAAAAAAAAAAAATCATTCAAGTAGCAATTCATTCATCCAACCCTGTTTTCTATGGAGAGACTGGCAGATACCCCTTCATATATAAGTACATTTGTGAAATGTGTTAAGTACTGGTTGAAGATCTTGAAGCTACCTCAGTCCTGTTTGAGCAGGCAAGTCTATGATATGATGCTTTTACAAATAGAAAAAAAAGGTAAAGAAAACTAGGCTCATAAAGTAAAGAAAGTTTTTTTCAGAGCAGGGTTGTGAAATCGTGTGGATGACCCAGGAAGTAGGAAATGAGCAACAGTTCATTGCGGAATTTAAAGACAGGTTTATCTGTTCTTTTAAACTGAGTTGGCAATCCGATACGGAAAGTAAAGAAACATATCGCCGTTTTTTTTTTTTTTTTTTTCTCATTTAAAATGTTTTATTCTACAGATAAATGGCACAGAATAAATTACGCAAGATTTAGATTGAGAACTTAAGGTTTTAATGCGAACAAAAGATGGTTTGAATGTGGAATATCCACAGAATCACCTTGTCCTGCATGTAGACACATTATTGACGACGAACACTTTCTGTTCCACTGTACTGTTTATAATGAAGTGCGGACAAATTGTTCAATTTTTTTTTCCAGTTAGACATGACTAAAAGACAAGATGTCGCTGACGTGTTATCATCACATGACGAACTTGTAATCAAATCAGTTGCGAAATTCACCGCGGAAGGATTGAAAATAGACAGATGAAGGATAGTCAAATTTAAGATATGCAGTATAGGAGGTATATATGAATGAATAATAATATTCATCGCGTGCAGAGGAGATCAGTAAGATACAATATCATCACGTAGTTGAGTCGATAGTCGAATCAGTCTTACAAAATCTTT
>JADBJO010011887.1:2500-35074 GCA_016801955.1 Conus betulinus
CCTTTCATCACATTCGTACTCGCGTCACACAACTTTACGTCAACTGTCTTAATTCAAAACTAAGCAAAAGCTAAGAGGAAGATTTTTTTCAATGGTGTGAATCGTTTAAGGGGTAAAAATGAACATATGTATGAAAACTATGGCACAGCAAATCTTGGGTTCGAATTGAGAGCAATGTTAATTCATTTATCACTCACAAAGTGATCAACAGGTTTATCACTATCTAATGCAGTTAACATACTCGTCACTGATAAAAGCAGATATTTAATTTTGACTCTGATAGCTATATATTTCAAAATGGACAATGATTTGACATCGACCATTGTTAATGCCAGACAGTTTGATTCACTTTCCCGGTTCTGATCTGACATCCAAAAATACTCCAACACTGGGTGTTCTGCAAACTGACCCACACAACGAATCGATTCCAGAAGGCTGCAGCGAAATCAGATTTAACGAAATGGAATATTTACCATGGAACATCCTGCTAACATTGTGAGTAGAGAAATGGTGATACTGACAGTAAGAGTCAGAACCAACGTCCTGCCAATCTTGTTTCTGATTGGTGGGGCCTGCGAACGTCATCAACTTGGCGGTATTTTACAAACAAAGCCTCCGAGATCGTGTCAACCTGTTGCTGTTCTCGCTGGCTTTGGCAGATGAGTTCTACTTACTCATTAGCATGGTGTCCTACTTCCAGGAGTTTTATTTTCAGTTTCTTGGACTTCAGATCGTTAGTCCCGTCTTGATATTTCTCCTCAACCATCGCGTCACTGGCCTTCAAGGCTTTGCTTTTGTTTCCTTTGTTCTGTCAGCCATGATAGCCTGTGAGAGATGTTACTGTGTCTTCAGGCCGTTACAGTACCGGACTCTGATTCGCACCAGGACGTTGGCTCTCATCATCGTTGCTGTCTATGTTATCGTCCTAGCCTGTTTTTTTAGTGGTATCCAGATACTATATTTCATGCTTTTATGACCCTGGAATCCGCACAATCGCAAGGTTATACCGTCACAGTCTCTTTTACTCAAGCAAAAAGGACCTTATAGACTATGTGGACAACATTGTCTTTGGAGCTGGGTTACAGAGTGGAATGCTGATTGTGGTGGTAATGGCAACAGTCATGACTGTATCAAAACTTCGGCAGGTGGTAGCATGGCGTACAGAAACAGCATCTTCAGTGTCTGCCAGAGAAGTGGCGCTGACTAAAATGCTGATTGGTACACTTTCTGGTCGTTGTGTTTAAGAAGAAGCAAAACAAAAGAAACATGATAAGTAGAAACAATTTACGAGGGTAGCATTTGTTTACCCAACTTACGTAACGGCCGCGAAAAAACGAATGTGACATCATACACATAAAACTTAAAGCAAAGCAAATGTTTAAACAGCATTTTTCGTGTATGCAGTGTAGCCCCTCCCTCCCCCCCCCCCCTCCTTTTTTTAAAATTTTTAGTTCATTACATGCCAAAACATGTTTACATGTAACACTTGACAGTTAAGTTTCTAGTCGGGTCTCTATCTCTCACTGTGTGTGTGTGGTGTGTGTGTGTGTGTGTGTGTTGTGTTGTTGTGTGTGAGAGAGAGAAGAGGAGAGAGAGAGAGAAAGAGAGAGAGAGAGAGAGAGAGAGGAAGAGAGAGAGAGAGTGTGTGTGTGTGTGTGTGTGTGTTTCTTTTGGGTGGCATCATTTTTCGGATCAATGGAGCACCTGAGGCGGTGATTTTTTTTTCTAGGGCCAATTTCCACCTTCCCAATTTTTATGTGCTTCGCACATTTCTTTGCGCTAGCTACCCCCCCCACCCCCCCACCCCACCCCTGTTAATCTCCCTGGCCCAACCATCTACCCCCCCCCCCCACCCCCCCACCCCCCTCAAAAAACAAAACAAAACAACAACAACCAACAACAACAAAAACCGAAACAAACAGAAAGCAATTTCCACTACCAGCTTCTTTTTTTTTTCTTTCTCCTTCCCCCCCCCCCCCCCCCCCCCCCCCACCCCCCCCCACCCCCTCTTCTCCAATCATTTCCCTGACACGCCATGCGTAGTCTGTATGTTCTCTTACAATTGTACACAGTCTTGCTGGTTTTAGCGTTATGGCGTTTGATGCAAAAATGTCCGAGTTTTGTTAATGTTCTTCTAATGCCTGGTGTACTGGCACTCTCACACTGAATAAAGTGCTGCACAATACAAAGAGACAACATAAATGAAACAAATGACTTATACTTAATTATTTCCCTTTTCTTTTCAGATCATAACCCCCCCCCCCCCCCCCCCCGAAAAAAATGACGGAGAGAGAGAGAAAGAGAGAGAGACAGAGAGACAGAGGGAGAGAGAGAGAGAGAGAGAGAGAAGAGAGAGAAGAGAGAGAGAGAGAGAGAGAGAGACAGACAGACAGACGACAGACAGACAGGACAGACAGGCTGACAGCTGACAGCGAGTCGGCATCATGGAGTTGTACGTAGAATTTGTTACAAATCGTCCCACCAGTTGGCCTGTCCCCAATAAGGCCAACCTTGCCAGCGCGAAAAAAGAAGGGGTCCACAAGGAAGGCATGGCATGAGGAAAGCCAAGAAGGTGACAATCCCCCCCCCTCCACGCCCTTTTTCCTCCCTCACTTCAACCCTCTCCCCCACTGTCGATCCCACCCACCCTCCCCCTCCCCAAATCTCCGGTCTTTCTTCCCCCCCCCCCCCCTCCCCTTCTCCTCTCCAAGCCCACACTCCCCCCCCCCCATCTCCATTCTTTGACGAGTTTTAGTATTTTGGATACAAAGCTTTGGTTATATAAGGACTTGCGTTAGTTATGGTCGTTTTGGTTACAATTAATTTTCTTTAAACAAAAAATAAAGTGGCTATCATAACGAACAAATAGCATACCAATGGTATCAAATTTGTGTGTGTGCGTGTTAAGTATGCGCCTACGCATGTGATTGGCATTTTAAGGTTTTTTTGATCGACTGAGCACTTGAGAGAGAAGAGAGAGAGAGAGAGAGAGAGAGAGAGAGATATAGGGGGGGGGAGGGGGGTAGAGGGGAGGGAGGACAAACAAACAGACAAAGAACATGATGCTACTTTGGGGCAAGTTGTTGTGGGATCACGATGTGCGCTCATATTTCAGTTTGGCATTCAAATATTAAGTATATGGAGAGAGAGAGAGATTTTGTTTTTCTTTGCCATACTTAAACTCATTTTATTGATCAAGATTATGTTGTTTATAATTTTCAAGGTGTCTCTGCTTAAGGATCGATTATCTACTCCCAGCAGGACGTTACAGAATGACAGTCTTATCTGCATCCAAAAAGACCTTGAGTGTAATTTTTCGATCGTTTTTCCAAAAAATCAAAAACGGGCGGGCACTAGTAAAAGAAATGTTTGATATAATCCCACTTCATCCCTACAGATGGAGCATCTATTATCATCCACTAGCTTCATTTTGTGTATAGTATATTTGTAGGTTAGATGTTGTGCATTATGTTTCCATTCTAGTTCCCGTAATCGAACTTCCTTGGTTGCAAACGTGAGGGAGTGTCACTTTTTTTTTTTGGTTATCAATGTCAAATGTTCAGTTTTTTTCTTTCCCCTTTGCCAGAAACCAATAGCACAGGGCTTTATATCTGTCCTTCCTTTCATTTTATTACGTAAATATTGTAGAGTGTTCTTTGGTTTGGTATACTTCGATTTCTTCTGTGTATTCCGAATTAATCGTTCCGTTTTGGTTGACTGATCCATTCTTTCCATTGCTTTTGATAAGCGTTTAGTACCGCGTGTCACGCGCCAAGCGTGACTTCTTTTTTCTACCCCTTTTGAGAGATTTTGTCCGTATTATTTTTGCCTTATATGCCATTTTTTCAGGAGGGACCAAATCCTGGGGCAAACACTGATCGACTGATTTCGGGCAGTCACTTGCCATTTCACCCCAGCCCTCGCTGTGCGCTGTCCTTTGCACGTGGCGTTTCGTTCATTTTCGTTCACCCAGTCTTCTCGCTCCGCCTATGCCACTGTTGGAAGGTGGGCTAAAAGTCGGGTTCTTGGTGAGGGTTGGCACTCTGGATATTGAGGGAGGGGGGGGGGGGGGGGGGGGGGGGGGGGAGGGGTGATCCGCGAGTCATTTCATTTTCTTTTCAGGGATCATTTTGTTTGAGAGGGCTCGTCCCTGTATTCTAGATATTAACTGGAGTGGGCATGGTCAGTCGCCCACTGGAGCGATTTCGATTCGCATCGTCTTGTTGGAGGTTATCCATCCTCACCATCCTTTTTGTCACACCCACCACCACCCCTACATCATCTTTTCATCTGGAGGGGCCAAGGAAGGAGAAAGGAAGGACCCTGAGAAGAAGACGGAAAAGGAGGGCACCTGGAAAGGAAGACTGGAGAGGGACAGAAGACAGGAGGGTCCAGACTGGGGGCGACATCTTCCTGGGTGTGGGGTCTACCTGGCCTATTTCCTCTTCCAGAACGTGGTTGACTCTGACCGTTCTTTGGCCTTCCTATTGAGCACGAGTGTTTTGGTGAATGTCCTAGATTTAGATTTATACATGGTTGTACGGTGGTCGCGTTGAAGATATTTTGTGTTTTAAAAATTTCGGCATTCATTTCTTTTGATTCGACTCTGGGGGTTCGTCAGACATAGAAATTTTCAGGCCAGTTACAGCCGTCCTTAATTGAATCCTATTTATTGCAAGTTGTAATTCATACATCTCAGCAACTGGATTTCCTTTCGTTCCTTTTTACGGACACCTCACTCCCTTTTTGGCGTCGACTAGTGTATCCTCGCCTGTCCTGACATCATGAGGCGACTGCAGTGAGGGCGTGCGTGAGTTGAGGGTTTTGTGGGTGGGGTGATGGACTCAAGGTTGCCCCAGCAAGACAGAGTAAGGCAGAAAGTGGACAGAAATGTACCAGAGAATTGAACTGTTTGGGGTGTTTTCTTCTTGAGGTTTCGCTTTTGGAGGGTTTTGTTTCCTTTTATGTTTTATTTTTTCCTTTGACGGGCACCTGTTTTTTATTTTAATTGTTTAAAAAAACAAAGATTTGAAGACTTTTTTTTTTTTTCTTAGGTGATTGTCATTGTCCAACATTTCCCTTATCCCTTTTTTCCCCCCGGGCTTCAGTAGTGTGGGTAGGTTGGGTGATTAGGTCCTCCTTGTGCTGTATTGGGCTAGGGTGGGGGGATTTAGTATCATCACTGTTCTATCTAGTAGTTAGGGCCCGTCTCTTCATCTCTCATCAATATCTGTTTAATGTGAATAAATGTTGTGGTTTGTGTGTCTCTTGCCCGGTGTTTGATTTGTGCGCTTGAGGTCAGGTACTTGCGGGTTCTCTTGTTTTTTACGTTTTCCATTGCTTGTTTAGCGTTTATTTTAGCGTTGTGCAAAGAACTATTTTTCCAGGTAAGTGCTTCAAGAACTATTTTTTTCCCCCAGAATTTCGCTTTTACATTTTTTTCCAAGAGCCATTCTGCATTTCCATCAGCTTACAGTTTTATTTCCTACATTAGGTTGCCACTTGCTATCTGGTGGTAATACCACTTTGGAATAAGACTCTCCATTTTATCATCCTCTTGACATGTCAATTTACACTATCCACTGAGATAAAAAACACTTTGTACAAATTTCAAATGTCCACCATCCGCTCTCCTCTTTCCAGTCAATGTCGCCAGCAGATCAACCACCACTGCCAACGACCATACAGGCGTTTCGTCTTTCCTTAAAGATCGACAAAGTCGAGACTGCCTCAAAGTTAACGTAGAGGGAGGGGGGGGGGGGGGGGCGCAGCCCGCGGAAAGGGGGCCCAGGGAGCCGGGTTTGGGGGTGTGGGGTCTAATCTATTATTTTACCCACTCCCCCTCCTTCGCTCCCCCCCCAAGCCGACAGCTGAATGAGAGTGAGCATGTGACCGATGAAAAGATGTAGGGAGCCAGGTTGTCCGGGCCCGAATAGAATGTCAGAACACCTCCCCCCCCCCCCCGCCCCTTTTTTTTTGTTTTTTTAATGAAAGTTGTACGAAAAACATATGCGCCGATACAACAACAAAGAGAAAAAATCATACATATCATTTGAGTTTTATAAAATATAATTTTGTACATACCTTTGAGGAACATAAAGCACAAAAAGTCAGACCCAGCCACTGAGCTGTATTAAGTTTTGTCGGCCCGGAGTCCCTCAACAGGTGGCGATTTAGGGTCCTTTGAATTTTGTGGTCATTGTCAATGCATTTTGTGTGTGTGTGTGTGTGGTGTGTGTGTGTGTGTGTTAACGCCAACGAGTGTGGGAGTGGGCGGCGCGCGCGCACACACCCACACACACACACAGCACACGCACACACACACGCACACACACCCACACCACCACACACACCACACACACACAACGCATCACGCACACACACCAATGCAACGCGCGCGCGCGCGCACACACTCACACACAACACCACACACACACACACACATATACACACACACACACACCCTTGAATCTTAACGTTATCTTACTATTTGTCAGGTTCTGGTAATAAGTCACACACACACACACAGATACACACACGGGGAAACACGGGCAAACACGCGCTCACGTGCCATTTCATCTGCCTGTTTGACACTGTTTGATTTGAATTTGACTTTTGCCTACTTATTTACTCCTTAAACCGCTGATCTGGCGGGGCACTTGGGCTTGGTTTACGGATGTCTTTGTTGCTCTTCTTTCTTTGCAAGCTTGTTTTGGTTTCCTGTAGTGTGATATTTTACATTTTTGCATGTTCTGGTTTCAATTGAGCCTGGTCCGTTTACCTATTTGCAGTATAGGTGAGCGTGGTTTCTGTAGTTTATGTAATGTTTTGGTTCTGTATAGTAGGTAATATTATGTATTCTCAGCTAAGCGTCCCTGGGCGTTGACTTGTTCTAGCTCACAACTGTACGCATTAACAACATGGGTAGTGCTGCCATCTTTTCTCAGTCATTGCCAGGGGCGAATGTACAAAAGATTATATTCCCTTACCTAAGAACGAAGAAAGACAACTCCATTTATTTTCTATCGATCCCCTTTGAAGAAAAAATGAACGCGATATACAGTCTGAATGGGGTACTAGGATTTTCTCTATTAGGCTTCGAATGCAAAGTGGGGCACTACTTTTCATAACCAACTGTGAAACTTAATCGAAAACACAATGTTCACAAGGTCCGCTAATGAGGAAAGCCTCATGGCTTAGCGAAATTAACACACGGTTTTTTGTTTTAAGGTATATGGACCAAAAGAGATACCCGAATTTTATAAAACCTAATACAACTTATATTTAGTATAGGTAATGTCGTAATTGGAGGACGTGACCTTGGTTTGGAACCCCGCTAGAGATTACTGGATTATAAAGGGTTAATAATCCAGCTAGAGAGCCATAGACAACCTGAGGACTTTAGAACTTAAATATATTTGGATCGACTTGAATTAGATTGGGACAGATCACCTGGCGAAGGAATACCCTTGTCAGCACATGGTCTGAGTTTTTTCCTCAGTTCAAATCACTTGTTTCCTTTGTCGACGATGCAGCCATTGAATGTGGATATAGAACAGAGCACTCCATGATTGTGTTAAGGTCCGGTTTGGTAAAAAAAAAAAGTAAGAGTAATTAGCTTTTTGTGAAATTTAACTCGTGCATCCATTAAAGACAAGGGAATGGCTGGAACAAGTATTACCAAAGAAATTGAAAATGTAAAAACAAGAATAGTTGTAAGCCCATATGCAGAGAGCAGTAACCACATTCCTCTCACCGCTTACAGTTTACAATTCTGAATGATTTCATTTCTAGGATTTTTACTGAAGAATCGTAGGTCCAAAACTAGTTCTACACAAACTATGAAGAATAAAGTACCGCGAATGAAGAGGAACGTGAAAATACAGCAAACATACACAAGCTCAGAAGAAAAGATACGGAAGACGAAGAAGAGATCAAGCATTAGAGTTAAAGAAGGAAGGCTAAGTGTTATCGAGAGAAAAGAATAGGAAGGGGTTACTTTTTAAGATCAAGGGCTAGGTGGATATTTGAAGGGGAAAAAGTGATGAAAGATTTCTATAACCTAGAAAAAGAAACAAATTTTATAAGCAAGAGTAGACTAGATATATTGACAACCATGGGCAATATTAAAAATGACCAAACGAGATTCTTAAAGAGGTTGAAGGGTTTTATGAATCATTGTACAAAAATGTGAAGTTGACGACTGGTGATTTGGATTGACCTCATTGTAACATATTCCACATTTAGATCGTGACGATGGCAATAATTTAGCATGGGTGACATCCCACTGGATGATCCTTATTGCCATTCAAGAACATGGAACACAACAAAAGTCCTGGCACTGATGGTTCAACAACATTTAAGGTTTTTAAATTGTTTTTTTTGACAGATAAGATGTTTTGTTGTCGAGCTTTAAAAAATTGCGATTTGAAAGGAGGCGTTCCGGGTTTCAGACAAGGGCCTACTTGTATGTATACCACAGGAGTAACCAAGACACTGTTGTGAAGAACTGGAGACCGCTCGTTGTAAATTTTTTACTAAAATGGTCAGTCGTGGGTATAGCCAACCGCTTTAAAAATTGTTTGCTGGTCTCATCAAGGCAGGATCAAACATGTTTTTGTTATAATAATACATAGCGTACTAGGCCCCTCTTAACGGACCAATTGCCTCTTTAGCGAGAACCAACTCCAGGGCCTTGTTATTAAACATGACTTCGAGAAAGCATTCGATTCAGTACTGATATTATGTTTTAAAGTATGAGCGTTTGGATTTCAACCGGGGCTCTGCAATGGATTGAACATCATAAATATATCACCTCATGGTCCTTTTTATGTCAAGTGTCTTGTTGGTTTTTTGAGATAGACGGCAGATGCGAAAGATCCTATCCGCCGATTATTCCTCATACGGGGTGAATGTCTAGCATTTAATGAGTCGGTAAACTGTACATACCATGTGGAATAGTTATCAGTCGTTGAACATGCTTCTCAGTAGGCAGATGCCACAGATTGGCTTTCTTTTGCGCGACAAAGCTTTGACTGTTAACCTTCCTGGAAATGTTTGACTAATCGGGGTTATATAGTGACTCCCTGGGGGGAAAAACAAAAAACACTAGCGCTGTTTGGTTGAGGGGAGCTGTAAATTCTGCTGTTCGTTAATGGCCATTGTAGGTATGGAGTGGAAACCCCACAAATATCCAAATTCTGGAATCTAGGTTCACCACGGTTGCAAACTGTGCATATTATAGTCTGAAAAATTAGCGGGACGTCGAAACATTTGATCAGATTTTGGCGAAGACCCACTACGCCTTTGGGCACTAGTGGCAATTTTAAAAATGCCTTATTTTTTAAAAATCAAAACTCTCGGATTGTTGGATATTACTACCTACCCACCTGACACTGTTTTCAGCCTTCCCAAAATTACCGCTCCAAATTGGTGGAATAAACTACAAAATAAATAAACTTCTCGACAAAGCTATCACAAATGGTGGTCTTAGACTGCCAGAATTACAAACGTTTGGTTCTTCCCTAAAATTGAACGTGGGTGCCAAAAGTTCAGACCTACACACCACAATGGAAAACCATACGACAAATCTAACTTTCCCCTTTTGAAACTATAATTGAGAAATATGACCATAAATACTTTCTTCCGTTCTGCAAGTCAAGTGTATTTTGGACAGAGGTATATTATGGCGTCAAACTGCAATTTTCTACAAAGTTAACTGGAACCGTTTTATGAACGCCTGTCGGAAACCATCCTTTTACTAGCAAACAGCATACAAGTTGGGACAAACGACTATTATGGGATAAAGCATAGGATCAACCACGGGCATATATTTGTATTGCTCATTTTTTGCTTGACACTGTCCACTTTATTTCCTACAACACTTTAACCAAACAGTATATGTAACCGTCAAGGACACCCACACACACACACACACCACACCCACCACACACACACCCACACACACACAACACACACACCACACGACTCTAGGACTAGAAATCAGGGGGGCATGGATGGGATCGGCAGATGAACTCAGATGACAAACATGTCTCCCAGTTGGTCAGAACTAGAGAAATTCAGGAATAGGGAAATGGAGTATCCTCGACCACGTTCAAAGCACTTCTAGAACCCATTTCCACCTTATGAGGGCTTGGGGACTAGCACCCAAAAGGACAAATCCAACGCAGAAGAATGTCAAACCCAGGTGGAAAAAAAAATTCGTCATAAAAGAAACATTGCGATAAATGCTTGCTGACGGTTCATTCAGCCAGGCTAGCTCCAGCCAGAAATTGCATAGCAAAATGCCAAGTGGTCGAAACAATTCAGGAAGCCTGAGGTGCATATGACTCGACTTCCAGTCTCATCTCAATAGAAGAGAAATCAGGACAAACTCAATTCCATTGGCCGTTCATTCACATATTTGCCCCAGACAAGCTTCCGAACCTCAATCATCCATGATTACTGAACTTTTGACGCCATAACGGCTGCTTCCAAATGAAAAGTGGAGAGTGGATATTCCGGAATGACAGATGAACACCTATGAAAAAAAAATAAAAAAAATAATTACGTGCCTTTTCTTGCTTCTGCCCCGACATGCAGGTGTCCAACGGAAATGAGAGAGGCAGCGGAACACTGGCAGCCAGGGCCCATTAACGACAGTGACTGATTACAAGCCCGCTTATCTGAAGTTACAGAGAAACCTGAAGAAAACTCCACTCCTCAAAACAAAACACGATGGAAGCCAACTGTAACCATAATACACACTTTGAAGAACTCCCCAATTAGCTAGGGTGGAAACCGCCACACAAAGCCAAATGAAATGAAAGAGCAAGTATCATCAACGAATTAAACTATGTTTGGATTAATACTCGTAAGAGACCATCGCGGTGAAGATTTCGCCTATAACGGGGCAGATGTGATATCTGGACTATTCAAATTGGCAGATACGAAATCAGTAAGCACCCCAAGCAAGACAATAACTCCAATCTCTTAGGATCCCCTGTGATCGTTTTTTTTTTCTTTTTACTGCAAAGGTATGTGCAACTGGTGAATGTAAACTAGTAAAGTGAGATTGGGTTAATAATGGCTGTTGGGCTCTTGTTCAACCAATTCGTCTTCCACAGTTGATTCTCTGTCCACAAGGAAGTAACCAACCCCCCCCCCAAAAAAAACAAACTGATTCAGGCAGTCCGAAATCACGGGATCACACTGAAGTGGCACTCCGCTACCTTTGAGGCACCATTTCCACTTCCAGAGCTCCGTTTCTGTTACTGCACAGCAACAGGGTCTCACAATGAGCAAGATCGACGACACGAAGGGTCTCACGACGCGCAGGAACGACGCTGACGCTGCAGGTCGTTGTCAACACAGGCGGTGGTTCTGACTAGGCAGGACCAGCGCAGGGCGCAGCTGGCGAACAGGACTTAGGTGCCTCGAACCCGAAGCGACGACTTCTCTCGCAGAAGAGGCGCTTGCTCAGCTGGCTTGTACAAAAAAACGCCCGTCCACGCCCGTGCTACACACATACATGCCACACACCACACACCACACACCACACACATCCCCGACACCCCAACACCCATAGTCCCTTTATACATTAGTATGAGAGTTCCGTATTGGTTGAGCAACATTGGTTATGGTTGGTCAGTTCACTTGATTAAGCGTTATTTTAAGTCGGTTTCATTTGTATAGACTTAATGGCATCTTGATGTAAATCATGTACAAATATCGCATTCGGCTAACACCCCTTGGAAAGACGGAAACTAAACAAACAAACACGCCACACCCACACATGGGGGGGGGAGGGGGGGGGGGGTGGGGGGGGGGGGGGGGGGGGGGTGGGTGGGGGGTGGGGGGGGGGGGGGGGGGAAAGAGAGAGAAGAGAGAGACGCAGACCGCAGACTCGTTCTTACTGACGACCATCACTCATCAATCTCCCACTTGTCCGATGTGAAGACTCATGCAGTGTTTCCTATCTCTTGCTTTCTTTCGTTTTCCTACCTGAAAGCTGCAGCGTTACATGGACACGTGAATTACGGACACTACGGGAAGCTACGCTAGTCACACAAGGTTGCTTGCGCGTTCGCACAGACTTGTCTCTGAATTGGCTGACCTTGCCTTCAAGGTCGCCAAATCTGTATAGGCATGTCAAGTCCCAGCACCAGCAACCTGGTTTTGGTAATCCCATTCTGAGTTCTTTTCCGACCGGCCGACCTTTTGCCTTTACCTCTTTCTTTGTCCAGTTATTATATGACGGTCCATCTCTTTTGGGCCATTCAGTGAATTTTTGAAAAGCTTGTTGTTAATTTCAAGCACAAAATCTAAATTTTGGGATGAATAATGCATGCAGACATTGCCTGTGGACCATTATATATCAAGCAAAACGTACATGCCCATGCTTTTGCAGACCATTATATGAGCACACAAATCTACATGTGCTTCTCTGTGGACATTATATGTCACACAAATAATGCGTACACCATTGGCTATTGTCCAGTATATTTTACACAGATATGCGTGCCCCTTGTCTGTGGGCATTTATATGCAAGACAGGTAATGCCGTGCATCTTTGGCTGTGGGCATTAATTGCACACAATGTATATGTGGCGTAATCTGCAGAGCACTTATGGTGGCAGACAAATGGCACATGTGAGTATTTGTGGAACATTATGTGGCACAAAATTCCCGTTGTGACGTATTTGTAAAGCATTATATCTACACACAAATATACATGTGACGTTGCCCTGTGGAGCATCATATGGCACACGACAATATGCGTGCAATACTTATCTGCCTGTGGAGGCAATGGTGACACACCAACTGCGTACGACATTGCCGTCATAGTTAGAGTATGGCACCCAAATATGTGTGCGCTGTGTTGCCTGTGGAGCTTTACATGGCACACACTCACATGCCGTTCGCATTAACCTGTGAGACTTATATGCCCCACAAATATGCGACCGACATTACCTTTGGCACTCATATAGTCACACACACACGAATAGCTATGCGCTTAGACATTACATGTGGAACATTATATGGGCAACACAGTATTGCGTTCGCACATTACCTGTGGAAAACATTTAAGGGCACACAAATATGTGTGGCACTGTTGCCTGTGAGCATTGTTTTGGCACAGATAGTGCGAGCGATCACTTACACTGTGGAACATTATCTGGCACACAAATAGTGTGTGCTCTGTTGCCTTTTGAGCATTTTTGGCACACATACAGACATTACCTGTGGGGCGCTTATGGCACCATGGATAATGCGGACACTACCAGTGGAGTATTATAGTGCCACATGAATATGCGTGCCAATGTGTGCTGTGGCGCATTATATGGCACAGCGGATACGTGTGTGTTATTGCCAGCCAAGTCCGCATATGCACATGGAATGTGTGTGGTAAATTGCCACAAAGCATTATATGGCACAGGAATATGTGTGTGGTATTGCCAGCAAAGCCCTATTGGCTCACATCGTTACGTCTGTGCCCGCGTGTGTGCCATTGCCTCGGAGGATTATATGGCACATGTAATATGTGTGTGTGCCATTGTCCTCGGAGCATTATTATGGCAACACACGAATATGCGTGTGGGCCATTGCCTTCGGACATTAGAATTGGCACACGAATAATGCGTTCACCTTTGCCTGCGGGGCATTATACGGCACACAGATATTAAGCAACTTGTTTACGAGCAATGGTATGGCGGTGATGAGTTTAGGGTGGCAGGTATTGTTCTGTAGGGGAAGGTCCTCAGAATGATTCCTCTATGAGAATGATAGACGTTTGCATATCAAAATGTGACCCCGCATCCCTCATAATGGAAGAGGGGAACCTCTATCTACAGTACTAGCCATCGAACGAATATTTGTATTTCTTTCTGACTGTTAAGAAATACCTAAGCGTGGCTCTATGAGTAATTCGCATTTGGGCCTATGCACTAAAAAGTGCTTATCGCTCGAGTGAAAGACAGAGTTAAGAAATCAGTTTCAAACTGAAATGATTAATGCATACCAACCAATAACTGACCAAATTATGTGCAATTTTCTCCCTAACTTAGACTGTGCGCACAGGATTAAAAAGATCCAAATTCCACAGAATTTCAATCTAATCCATCTTTCTTTGGGACTGGCTTCCCCGTTTAGTGTCACTACAACCAATCATTAAGACGACTCAACAGCATTCCAGAAATTTCCACCTTAACAGTTTTGCACTAATGTTGGCCATAAAACTATCCTCTTAGAATATGACATTATCACAGCATCTTCAACGATAGAACCAGGTACTGGTAAAAGTGAATACTGGTCAAAATGATAATATTCATCAATCATCCTGACAGTTAACCGACCAAGTCTGTGGCATTCATTTGCATCTGAACACAGCAACTTCTTTAATCCTCCTGACAGATCCTTGCCAGGAATGAGCTAAAGTTCACAACCTGTGAAAACACATGACATCAACACAGCCAAGCAATGCATAGTGTCAAGTCTTGAATCCTCAGTTTACAACTTTTCGTTTCTCTGGTTGATCATTAAACTTGACCCCGGGATCTCAGTGTAAGTAAAAGACGAGCGTTCCCCCTGGGCTCTGGTAGACGAACAGTGTTAGTGGTTGGCTCCTCCTGACTGTGTTCAGCCTTACTAGCCTTTGGTGGAGCAACCGAAGTGGAAAGGATTGAATCTCCTTTTTTTTTAATTTGTTTACTACTCATCCTGTTCCTGGTGCCTGCGTGAATTGCAGGCAAGTCAGAGTCACAGTAACAGAGCCATACTATCATTACAGAAAAGAAGGGTCTGGTAAGTCTCAGGGATGGGGGGGGGGTTGGGGGGGGGGGGGTGGGGGGGGAGGGGGTCTGGATGAGACGCCCACTTGCCCACACCTGTGGTTGGGGACGTAACGGAGTTGGGATCAAGAAATGAGCAATCTGTTAGGATCCTATCATTTATCGGATGTTTTCCTCTGTGAGACACGTGCAGACTTCCCCATGTGCGCTTGTCCATGTAATTTGCTTAGAGCACGCGCCCGGCCTACACGACAGTCTGTGACTGTCAGACCGTGTAGCCGGAACAGTGTGGGAGGGACAGGGGAAGAGGGATCTGGCGGCTTCTTTGCTGTGTTTGAGGAGGAAGGTGGAGTACTCACTGCGCGTTCATGCAAACCTGCGGCTGCTATCATGAAGCAGGGAGAGAGGATGGGGTCGCGTGTGGTGGGGAGGAGGGGGGGAGGGGGGTAAGCAGGATGACACCTGGTGCTGCAGTTACGCGTCAAAGTTCCTCTGCCTCACTGTCGTCATTGTCGCTTGCCTGTTCACAGAGTTGGCGTGAATTTAAAGTCAGACTGACAGACAGAGGGAAGAGAGCGAAGGAAAGTGGAAGGAGCTGAGGGGGCGAATGTAGCATTGAAAATTCGTAAACTGATGACGGTAAATGCTTTGTGTGTGTTTGTGTGTGTGTGTGTGCGTGTGTGTGAGAGAGAGAGGAGATAGAGAGGAGAGAGAGAGAGATATGGGGCAGGGGTAAAGATGGGTGTGGGCTAGCAATTGTCACGTCACAATGCACACATACATCCACGTGACTTTGGCTGCGTCATCTAGAACCTTGTGTGGCGACAAACGTGCGTGCAACGTTGTCTGCAGACAGTAGTGACGGCACTTGTGCATGCAGCATTAACACAAAAAGTTATCACGGTGGAATTCTTTGTCTGTACTTGCCTCCCCACATTACTCATTTATGCGCGCACCTGTGACGGGAAAGCTCCAGTGCTGTCTTTATTAAAAGGAAGAATCCGATGGTAAGAGGCGCTGGGTTTTCCAAATGGTTTCTTCTTGTGTAAATATGAATTGAATATATGTGGGACAATCGTGATGTTTTGATGTATATAAAAAAAATCTTGTATAGGCTCAGTATTTTTACAAAAGAAAAAAAAAACTTTAGCTCGGAATGAAGTCACTTTTGTCATGATTTACCTTGAAACCGAATAGTTTTTTTTTCTGTAATAACTGACGGACATATGAATTGGTATGTTACGACAAGATTTAGATTTTCGTATCTGACCTGGCTGGTCCATTAATACAAGTTCAGAATGAGATATATTAATCTCTTTGTTAAAAAAGTCGAAAGAGGATGAAACTCCATTCATTTGGTTCTTGGCTGCTAACCACTATTTAGTTTATAGAAGAGTGTTCATTCACATCAATAGTACTGTAGACAACCTTGTACGTTTAAATCATGTTTGTTGCTGCTATGCAGAGAAGCTGTTTGTTGTTTTTGTGTGCTTGGGTGAAGCATTTCAACCTTAAAAGAAAAACAAACAAACAAAAAAACCCAAACAAAATAAACAAACAACAAAAAACTCAACCCAGTGTGTATGAGAATATCTTGAATTTTGGGTTTATACACAGGATCTATGCTGTATATTATTTTGAAATGAAATTGTATGTGAGCATACACTCCTTCATCAGCAGCAATAAAACTCTCTCTCACTTTCTCTCTCTCTGTCTGTCTGTCTGTCTGTCTGTCTGTCTGTCTGTTCTCTCTCTCTCTCTCTCTCTCCTCTCTCTCTCTCCTCTCTCTCTCTCTCACCACACCATGTAAACAGCATCACACACCACACCACAACAGTTACACACACCAGAAACACATACAATGCACATGTGCAGAATTACAGATACATGGTTTGCACACATACATACGCACATTCGTGCGAGCACCATGCACGCACATGCGCACGTCCATGCATGCAACATATACAGTAATACACACAATATTTGACGTCTTACTGTCCCACAGTCAGATAAGAAAACTGGGAAATTAAACCGTCAAAACCAGCGTGATAAACAAATGATAATACAGAATCATGACAGCACGTTTTGACCAGACGGTCCTTAACAGGCAATTAAACATGAGGTTGTTTTTTTTTTCATATCGATGTACCCTAAACACTGAGCTACACCAAGTCATCAATCGAATAATTAGATCTCTCCCCCATCCCTAATCCATACGTGTCCTACCCATCACACATGTTTGGTAATCGTTTGTTTTCGCCTAAAATCTCTTTATTAAAACTTACAAACTAGAGGAAGTCTGGCGGTTTAGGGGTAAGCCTCTACCTGAAGATGATAAATACACCATTGCTGCAATAAACTCTCGTCTACTTCGTTGACCTTTTCGTGTTCTTTTGCCCTGATTTCCTCTTGAACATTCCCCAGAAAGTCTGTCTGTACCGAGCACCCATGACATAATACCAAAGAAGTTGAAGCTGGAATTGATGTAGATGAACATAAGTGAGATCCGTATGCAGGTCATGTACAAGTTCTCTCATTCCGCCGACCGATGTTCATGTCTGGCAGAAAGAGGCCAGCAATACGCAGCAGACCAGAAGGAGACACGCACACAATGAGCAGGACTGAAGTACCAATCAGCATTTTAGTCATCGCCACTTCTCTGGCAGACACTGAAGATGCTGTTTCTGTACGCCATGGAACTACCGCCTGCCGAAGTCTGGATACAGTATCACTGTCGCTTGCTTGTCACCACCACAAAAGCATTCCACTCTGTAACCCTATTCCCAAACACAATGTTGTCCACATAGTCTATAAGGTCCTTGTTGCTGGTGTAAAAATGACGATGACGATACATGTATTTCCCGTTGCTAGTGTCGGCGTCCGTACAAACACATGTCACGAAATATCATGGACGCCACTAAGAAGAACAAGCCTGGGACAGTAACATACACAGCAACGATGATTAGAGCCACTGTCCTGGTGCGAATCAGTGGTCTGATACTTCAAAGCAGCAGCACACAGTAACACCTCTCACAGGCTATCAGGGCGGACAAAGAAGAAAGAAACCAAAACAAAATCCCTGGAAACCAAGGATGTAATTTTCACAGTTAAACAGAACACCGGACCGATCTGTGCCCTTTCCGCTGAACTGTTGAATAAAACTAACTCCGCAAAATTGTGCCACATGCTTGCAATTAAGGACAGCTCATCGGCTATGGACAAAGCGAAAACAGCAGCAGGTTGACACGATCTTTGAGATTTTGTTGAAAAAACACCACCATTTGAGAGGTTGGCAGGCCCCACCAATCAGAAGCAAGATTTGCGACGTGCTAAGCCTCAGCTTTGTCCATGTCTGAGGCTACTTTGTGCACTCACAATGGTATCAGAGTTGTTCCATGGTAGATACTCCCATTCACTGAATCGTACTTGAATACATCCGTCTGGTGTGGATTCGTTCTGAGAGACGTGTTGAAGATTTCTGAGCCTGAGTGATGTGTTTCTGAGGAGTCATGATTGTTCCCGAAACTGCCGGAACGAGTTTAGTGTAAAACGGTAGAGGAGACAGAATGAGTAGCCAACTTTCTACGATCAAGTCCAGTGTAGTGTAAACAACCCTTCCCCCCCACTCCACACGACACCCACACACACACCACACACACACAACACACACACACACACAGAGTCGCGCACAACCCACACACACATGAACACAACCAACACACACACACACACACACACACACACACACACACACCACACACCCACACACACACACGAGGCGCCACACACACACACAGCACACACACACGCGTGCGCGCGCGCGCGCACGCACGCACGCATTCACCACACCAGACACACAAGACAAACGACACACACACACCACACACACACACACCCACACACACACACACACACACACGGACGGGCAGATTTAGCCAATTGTTCTACGATCAAGTCCAAAGTAGTGACATATACTGCACACCCCCTTACACACTCACCCCACACACACACACACACACCCACACCCACACACACACCACACACCCACACCCACACCACACACACCACCACACTACTCGCTTCCTTCTGGTTTTACTTTTCTACGTTTCACCCGGCTGCTTTGTTGGGCTGCCGTTGTGATTCGGCGTTTTTGTTGTTGACACTTTGTGTTTCTGGATGCCACAGAGATTATAGACTCTCTCAGGACACATTCAGTCCCTTGTCCCACTAATGAGTCCCCGTCAGCGGACGAAAGACCTCGAAGCAGTCGACATGACCTGGTTTTGGTTTTCAAGATGGACTTCAGTGATCACGATAGGCTCTTTGTGAAGGAGGTTATATTTACAAACTTGTTATTTTTCGATCTGTCGGTGACAAATTGTTGTTTCGTCATTAGTTCAGTGACAACCCTGCCATCTACAATCAATTCAACTGATAAACTGTTTATCTACAATCGTTTAGTTTGACGAACCTGTTAGTTACATCAGTGTGCGACCAACTTGATATATACATCAGTCAGTGACAAACTGTTAATTATATCGTCTGGTTGGGCGACCAACTTGGATATATACTTTAGTCAATGACAAACTTGTTAATTACATCAGTCTGCGACCAGCTTGATCTATACATCTCATCAGTGACTAATTTGATATCTACATCAGATCATGGCCAACTTGTTATCTGCTATATAGTCAGTGAAGAACGTGTGGCTCCGCATGATCAGTGGCGAACTCATCCTCTGTGTCAAATTTATCAGACTACGCATTTAATAAGCAATACAACGAACATTGGCGGGTGGTGTCGTCTACGCCATTTCTGACAGGGTAAACGTGTGTCTCCCAGACATGGACAAATGTATGTGAATTGTGACAAGACCGGCTACCCACGTTGGTCAATGAGGATTACCATCACATGCTCCAGTGACAGGCTGTAAGCTGCCTCTATCACTGGCATTTTGACTTAAAACGCTTTCAAGCCAGTCGGTAGTCTTAACACGACTTGAAAGGCTTATACTTATCCCCAGTTCAGTTCCATGCTTATAGATTTCAGGGGAGGAGAAAAAAGAACGTTTATTCTGAAGTGATACTCAAGACACAAAACAAAACAAACAACAACAACAACAAAAAAAGTACAGAAAGAACGTTCATGAAAACTCGGACAGGAATGGGGGAAGCGAAAGAAAAATATCAATTAAAAAAAAATGTCAGACGAGAGATAAATGGTTTGGAAAAGCCATCGAACTTAAGCAAATATCTATTTGTGTGGTTGTGTGTGTGGTGTGTGGGTGTGTGTGTGTTGTGTGTGTTTGTGTGTGTGTTTAAATGCGGCGGATGTCTTGTGTAGGTTTATTGTATGTGTCTTTGTGCGCGCATGCGCGCGCGCGTTCCTGTGTCTCTGCTGTGTAGGTGTGTGTTTGTGTGTGTGTGTGTGAGTGCGCGCGCGCGCGCAGCGTGTGTTGTTGTGTTGTGTGTGAGATGTGATGTGTATGTGTGTGTTGTGTTGTGTGTGGTGTGTGTGTGTGCATCGCGCGCGGGTGTGTGTGTGTGTGGCCGGTGTGTGGTGTGTGTGCGTTAGGCGTGCCATGAGTTTTGAATGCTTGCGTATGTCTGTGTGTTTTTGGGGGGGTATTATGTTTTGTGCGCCGCGGCGCGCGCGCGAACCCTTGTCTCTGTGTGCATGCCTGCGTGGTGTATGCGTTGTGTGTGTGTGTTTGTGTGTGTGTGTGTGTGTGTGTGTGGTGTGTGAAATTTAACGTCTTTCCACTCTAGGTGTGTTAGACAGAAAACAAGTGTGTCGTGTTCGTGTGTGGTGTGTGGTGTGATGTGTTGTGGTGTGTGTGTGTGTGTTGTGTGTGTGGTGTGTGTGTGTGTGTGTGTGCTGTCTTGTGCTTAATGTGTGTGTGTGCATCTTGCTGCTTAATGTGTGTGTGTGTTTGGTGTTCTTGTGCTCTGGTGTGTGTGTGTGTGGGTGTGGTGTATGTGTGGATGTCTGTGAGTAGAGGAGGAGCCTTTAAGAGACAGTCAGGGAGAGAGATAGTGCGCGTCGTCGTGAGTGCTGCGTAGGCGTGGAGGGTTTTTGATGATAGTATGATCACCATATTGGAATAACGAATGAATCATAAACTCCCTCTTTCCTTCTATAGTTATGTAAACACGTTAAAGACATCATGAAGTGTTTCATTTTAATACTTTCACACACACACCACATGTGTGCGCAACGGACGCACGCACGCAGCACACACATTCGGTCTCTCTCTCTCCTCTCTCTCTCTCTCTCTCGCTCTCTCTCTCTCTCTCTCTCTCTCTTTCTTTCCTCTTCTCTCTTCTCTCTCTCTCACACACGCACACACACACACACACACCAAACACACACACACACCACACGTGAAAGCATGTTCGCCATGCACACACACCACACACACACACAACACCACACACCACACACACACACCCACACACCACACACACAACTCTCTGTCCTCTCTCTCTTTCTTTTTCTCCCCTCTTTCTCTCTCTCTCTCTCTCTCACACACACACACCAGCACACACACACACACACCACAACACTCACCACACACATACACACCGCATACTCACGCATATTACACACACTGTCACTCGTGTGCTCACACACCGCGAGCGCGCGTCACCCACACACACCACAACACACACCACACACACACACAACACACCACACACACACCCACACACACACACTTCTCTCTCTCTCTCCTTCTCTCTCTCTCCTTCTCTCTCTCTTTCTCTCTCTTCATATGTATGCAAGTCAGTCCGCAAAAAGGCATTTTCCTATTAGCTGAAATAAAGCGGAACTGTCAACAGTACTGTGATGGAGTCTCTCAGTCTGCACACCATAATGTCCTTTCTTTGAATTACGATTCAACAGTTGTGGGACGGGAGTGATGATGTTCTAAAAAGGGCTGAATTCTCTCCATAGACGTGCAACAAAGTTACTCCGTCCGCCATACCCTCTAGCAACAGATGAAAAACTAAAAGTGCTTGAACATACATCCTCTGGGTACGCAATTGGAATTCAACAAGGCTTCATTTAGTGTTTACAGTCTCGACATATACTACGTCATGTTATATCAATGCCCTTTCTACAAGACTGAATAGCTTTTCTGCTGGCTCTCGAGAAATTCCTTCTCCCCCTACCCCGTTATTGATCTAAACACAAACAAGCCTAGCTTACTCTGGACCATATATCGGGAACTCTCACTGCCACCTAGGCTATAAAATACGAATACGTTTAAAACTTTTCAAGAAACATTTGTGTATAATATCTTATGTCTCAGTAATTTAGGTTAGAAACAGTAGCGTCCAATCGCAAAGTATTCTGTAAACCACACTTTGAATACACCGTATACATCTATAACCTATTCCAATTAAATCTCTCATTACACTCTCCCACTCTGTCTACCATCCTTCTTCTCCTCAACCCCTTCCTACCACCACCCACCCCTACCTCCACCGACCTCTCTCTCTGTAGTTTTTGTTTGTTTCCATCTGTTTGACTACCCATCATGTTATTATTGCGTCTATGAATAGTCTGCTTATCATTGTAGAATCATATTATAGTGGTAGCTATGGCGAATTGTCAGTGTGAATGATACTTTGAAATAATGTATGGATGACAGGACAGATTGTAAGACTGGGCTTTGGCCTAAAATCTTCATCCTCGTGCATGAAGTCATCAGACCATCTCTCATCAATCATCTCATCAATCAATCAATCTCTCTCTCTCTCTCAATCTCTCTCTATCTCTCTCTCTCTCTCCTCTCCCTCTCTCTCTCTCGTCCTCTCTCTCTCTCTCTCTCTCTCTCTATCTCTCTCTATCTATCTATCTCGTGACAAACGTTTACCTGTCGAAAACGGCGTAGACGATACACATTGTCAACCTCGAGCATTACAAATGAACTGCGTAGATGATAAATTTGATAGAGGATGAGTTCGCCACTGACTGATGCAGATAAACACGTTTTTGTCTCTAACTGATGTAGATACAAGTGGTTGGTCATTGATTTACGTAGATATCAAGTTGGTCACTGACTGATGTAGATAACGAGTTTGTCACTGACGTGATGTAGATAACGAGTTTGTCACTGACTGAGGTAGATAACGAGTTTGTCACTGACTGATGTAGATAACGAGTTTTTGCCACTGACTGATGTAGATAACGAGTTTGTCACTGACTGATATAGATAACGAGTTTGCCACTGACTGATGTAGTAACAAGTGTGTCATTGACTGATGTAGATAACAGTTTCTCACTGACTGATGTTCATAACGAGTTTGTCTCTGACTGATGTAGATAACAAGTTTTGTCTCTCTGACTGATTGTAGATAACAAGTTTGTCTCTGACTGATGTAGATAACAAGATTGTCACTGACTGGTGTAGATAATAGGTTTCTCACTGGCTCATGTCGTAAACACGTTTGTAGCACACCAATGTAGACAAGTTTTTCACCACTGATGTCAATGGCAGGTTTGTCACCGACTAACGTCGATGGCAGGTTTGGTCACTGACAAATGACGATAACAAGTTTTTCACTGACTAATGTCGATGACAAGTTTGTCACTGACTGATGACGATAATTTTTTTTTCACTGACTAATGTCGATAGCAGGTTTGTCATTGACTAATGTCAATAAAAGTTTTTCACTGACTAATGTCGATAACACGTTTGTCACTGACTAATGTCGATGACAGTTATGTCACTGACTAATGACGACAATAAGTTTGTCACCGACAGATCAAAATTACAAGTTGTAATATAACCTCCTTCATTAAGAGCCTATGGGGAGCACTGTAGTCCATCTTGAAAACAAACCATTCATGTCGACTGCTTCGAGGCCTTTCGTCCGCTGATTGGGACTCATCATGAGACCACCGCTGACTATGTTCCGTGCACCAGACTGTAATCTCTGTGGCATCCTAACCACAAAGGGTTAAAAAATGAAAAATATAAGAGCTTAAACGACGGCACCACCAAATCAGCCAGTGAAGAGTAGAAAAGGTAAAACGAGTAGGAAACGAATGTGTGTGTGTGTATGTGTGTGTGTGTGTGTGTGTGTGTGTGTGTGTGTGTGTGTGTGTGTGTGTGTTGTGTGTGCGTGCGTGTGCGTACGTGCGTGCGTACGTGCGTGCGTGCGTGTGCGTGTGCGTGTGTGTGTGTTGACCCCAGGAAACTGAACCATTTTCAACACCGCTTGCCTCAGAAGACTTATGGGCATTAGTGGCAAGACAAGATTCAGGACACTGAAGTCCTTACTTGTGCTGGCCTGCCTAACATCTTCATCATCCTGATGGAGTCACAGCTTCGTTGGGCAGGTCACGTAGTTTTGCATGCCAAACCATCGGCTGCCAAAGAAACTATTGTTTGACGAACTGCAACAAGGCAACGCTCTCATGGGGGCCAGAGGAAGCGTTTCAAAGACAGCCTCAAATCCTCCTTGAAGGTTTCAACATCACAGCCACACAACATGGGAGCAGACTGCCCAGGTTTCCAGGGGTTGTGTTTTGTTTCCTTTCGATCTGTCCGCCCTGACAGCCTGTGAGAGGTGTTTACTGTGTGCTCCAGCCTTTGAAGTATCGGACACTGATTCGCACCAGGACAGTGGCTCTCATCATCGTTGCTGTGTATGTTACTGTCTCAGGCTTGTTCTTCTTAGTGGCGTCCCAGACATATCATGGCATGTTTGCACAACACCGAAACTGGCAACGTCGTGAAACATATTTTCGTCATCATCAGTTTTACACCAGCAACAAAAACCTTGTGGACTATGTGGACAACATTGTGTTGGAATAGGGTTACAGAGTGGAAAATGCTGACTGTGGTGGTGGTGACAGCGACAGTGATTACTGTATCCAGACTTCGGCAGGTGGGTAGCATGGCGTACACAAACCAACATCTTCAGACTCCGCCAGAGAAGTGGGGCTGACTAAATGCTGATGGTTTACTTCAGTCCCTGCTCATCGTGTGCGTGTCTCCTTCTGGTCTGCTGCGTATTGCTGGCCTCTTTCTATTGCCAGACTGAACTCGGTCGGCGGAATGAGAACTTGTACATGACCTGCATACGGATCTCCCCCTCACGTTCATTTACATCAGTTCCAGCTTCAGCTTCTCTGTGTATTATGTCATGGGTGGTACAGACAGACTTTCTGGGGAATGTTCAAGAGGAATCAGGGGAAAAGAAAACGGAAAAGTCAACGAAGTAGACGAGAGGTTAATGCGGCAATGGTGTATTTATCATCTTCATGCAGAGGCTTTAACCCCCCCAAACGCCACACTTCCTCTCGTATATAAGTTTTAAAAACGAAGAGAACCAAGGTGAAAACAAACGATTAACAAAGATGTTGTGGGAAGGAGACTGAGGGATTAGGAATGGGGGAGAGATCTATTCTTCGACTGACTTTGATGTAGCTAAGTTATTTTGGATAGATTGATACAAAAAAAACCCCCCGCATAATTTAATTGCCTGTTAAATAGCTTGTGGTCGAAACGTGTTGACATGATTCTGTATTTTCATTTGCTTATCTCGCTGGTTTTGATGGTTTAATTTCCCAGCTTTCATTATCCGACTGTGGGACAGTAAGACGTCCGATATTGTGCGTATGCTGTATGTGTCTGCATGCTGGACGTGCGCATGTGCGTGCTTGGTGCTCGCACGAATGTGCGTGTGTTGTGTGTGCAAACATGCATCTGTCATTCTGCGCATGTTCATTGTATGTAGTTTTTTTTGTGTGTAAGTGTCGTGTTGTGCTGTGAGGACTATTTGTGTGTGTGTGTGTTTGTGTGTGTGTGTGTGTGTGTGTGTGTGGGTGTGTGTGTGTGTGTGTGTTGTGGAGAGAGAGAGAGAGAGAGGAGAGAGAGAGAGAGAGAGAGAGAGAGGAGAGAGAGAGAGATGTTTTATTTCTGCTGATGAGGAGTGTATACTCACACACAATATAATTTTCAAAATAAAATATTACATAGATCCTGTGTATAAGACCAAATTCAAGATATTTCTCTTAATGCTTTTTTTTTGGTCTTTTTTAAGGTTGACATGACATTTTTTTTCCCTGTCCCAATCTCTCTCTGCGCCACCTTAGAGGCACTGCACCCCCACGCCGCTCATTCCGACAAAACAAACCCCGTCCACAGCCACTGCCCGTTCGGCCCTGCCACCAGCCCCGGCACCGGCAATCCACAGGGAGCAGTCAGTGTCAAGTTGTCAAGAGAAAAACCCACCAGAGGAGACACTGCACTGCTGCTGAGTCACTTCGGTGGGTTCAGTGGCGCCTGTTCCGATCTAACATAACGCAGGTCGCCACCTACTACTAAGCCCCCTACTGACGACAATAATTGCTTAGTCGCAGAGCCAGCGTGAGTGAGCTCTCCCTCCGGAGGGTGCCACCACGTCCGTCCAACAACAGCCCCAATGGACTCGCCGATATAACGGAGACCCCGATGGAACTAAACGATAGCTACATACGTGGAGAGGACATCGAAATTGAGGTCACCATGAGAGCAGGGGCATGAAGGGCCACAAAATTTGAGACTATTTTTTTATGCTGATCAGTGAGAATGAGGATGTTTAAGATGATGCTAACGGATTTCCATTTCGGTTCTGAGACGCGCTGACAGGGCTCTACGCTACGCTTCCTTTCATAATATATCCCAGTGTCAACCAGGCCCGAGAGATACAGGCACCTGCTGGGTTGGTCAGGAATTTGAGCAACACTCTCAGAAACGCATCCATTAAGTGGATGAAACTCGACTGTGTGGTCCCAGTCTTCCCAACTGAGTCCGCAGCAAACCTCAACTCTGGGTAGGAGCCGGTCAGGGCAGAAAAACCCACATGACTCTGATGGGATTCGAACCCACGACCTCCCAGCCAGGAGTCCGCGACGCTAACCACTTCACCACGGCGCTGTTTTTTTTCTCTAAGCTTGAAATGCTTCACCCAAGCAAAACAAACAAAACAAAACAAACCCCCCACCAAAAAAACAAAACAAACAAACAAAAACAAACAAAAAAAAAACACAACAAAAACACACCAACAAAGATTGTGTGCATAGCAACAACAAACATGATTGAAAACGTTCCAGGTTTGTCTACAGTACTTATGTTGGATGGACATTCTTTTCTATAACTAAGTAGTAATTTAGCAGCCAAGGACAAATGAAATGGAGTTGATCCTCTTTCGACTTTTTTAAACAAAGAGATTAATAGATCTCAGCCAACAGACATTCTGAACTTGTATTAATGACCAGCCGGTCAGATACGAAAATCTAAATCTTTGTCATAACATACCTATTCATATGTGCGTCAGTTATTACAGAAAAAAAAAAATTCGGTTTAAAGGTAAATCTTGACAAATGACTTCATTTCGAGCTAAAGATTTTTTTTTTTTTAAATACTGAGCATATAAAGCTTTTTTATACATCAAACATCACGATTGTCCCACATATATTCAATTCATATTTACACATGAAGAAGCACAATTTGAAAACCCAGCGCCTCTTACCATTGGATTCTTGCCTTACAAGACAAGCACTGAGCTTCACACAGTGCGCTGCATAATGAGTAATGTAGGGAGGCAAGTACAGACAAAGAATTCCACCGTGATGAACTTTTTGTTTAATGCTGCATGCACATGGGCGTACTATGTCTGCAGACAACGTTTCACGCACGTTTGTCTGCCACAAGGTTCTCTGCAACCAAAGTCACGTGCATGTATGTGTGCCACCTATACAAACCCCTGACGTGACAACTGCTAGCCCACACCTCTCTTACCCCTCGCCCACGTCTCTCTCTCTCTCTCTCTCTCTCTCTCCTCTCTCCTCTCTCCTCTCTCTCTCTCAACTCTCTCTCTCTCAGACACACCACACACACACACACACACACACACACACACACACACCACACACACCCACACACACTCTACACTCTAAACCCTCAGACACTAACAAAATAATCTTCAAGAAACTGTCCAAAAATTAGTCAAATGGGCAAATTTAAACCATATGTCTATAAATGCGGAGAAAACTAAGTGTATGTATGTATCTGCACGACAAAAAAGACAACGGACGATATCCAATTTTAATCCATTGTTTATTGATAATAACAAAATTGATGAAGTAGAATCACACAAAACCTTAGAAGTCATTATAGACAGAGATTTTATCTTGGACTGATCATACAACATCCTTGTGTAAGCACTTGTCCTGTAAGATATTTCAGCTAGCTAAGATTAAAAATTTTCTTGATGTTCATTCTCGGAAGCTTTTTTCTTCAGCACATATTTTACCAATCATTGTTATGCATCAACATTATGGGACAGCTGCAGTGAAACAAATTTAAGATTCATTCATCGTTTATATAAAAGAGCGCTAAAATTAGTCTTGTTAAAATCTAGTTCTGTGACATTTGAAGATTATAAGAAGCTAAACGTTTCAACTTTTTGTCATAGATTATATTTAAAGCGATTTTTATGCACAGGGTTATGAATGGAAGTGCCCCTAAAAAGATCTTAAATACATTTAAAACTAACCCTCATGGACATAATCATACGTTAACATTCCCCAGACCAAGAACAATCTCTATAAGTCAAGTTTCCTTTACTCTGGTGGAACATTATGGAAACAATCTAAGTACAACATTCAAAAGTATAAGTAACCGAAATATATTTAGGAAAAAAATGAAAAGTCATTTAACAAACAATGCAAGAAATGTGTGATTATTAAATATTCCAAATACCTTTACTTATGTATATTGTTGTCTATCAACTTGTATCATAGATATATGTGCATAAATATACAGACATATGTGGATATGTATGTGCATGCACATAAAATTATGTACTCGTATATGTATATAGCATTGTCAGTGTATTTTAGATGTCAATGGTATATGTATGTTGCTCTTGGTTTTTTGTGTTTATCCTATTTTTGGTTGTTGTTATTTGTTTGTTGCTGTTTTTTTTTATTGGCTTGATGTAAAAAAGCAATGATGTGCTTATTCAATGTCCCATCAGTAAATAAAATTTTGACTTGACTTCACACACACACACACACACACACACACACACACACACACACACACACACACACACACACAAGCACACACACAGAGCACATTACCGTCATCAGTTTACGTATTTTTTTATGCCTGTATTTGTCCCTTCAGGTCCTTCCACTTTTCCTTCACTCTCTCTTCCCTCTGTCTGTCAGTCTGACTTTAAATTCACGTCAACTCTGTGACTGGCAAGCGACGATGACGACAATGAGGCAGAGAACTTTTGACGTAACTGCAGCACAGGTTGTCATCCTTGCTTCCCACCCCTCCACCCCCCCACTCCCCCCACCCGCATCCCCTCCCCCTGCCTTCCACGATAGCAGCAGGTTTGCCATGAGCACGGCGTGAGTACTCCCCCTTCCTCTCACCACAGCAAAGAAGCCGCCAGCTCTCTCTTCCCCTTCCCTCCCACACAGTTCTGGCTCCACATGTCTGATAGTCACAGACTGTCGTGCGGCCTGGCCATGCTCTAAGCAATTTACATGGACAGGCCACATGTCTAAGTCTGCACGTGTCTCACAGAGGAAAACATCGTAGTTTTCTTCATAAGCAGAAAATGCCGACGAATGATAGGATCCTAAAGATTGTCATTTCTGATCCCAACTACGTTACGTCACAACCACAGGTGTTGGGAAGTGGGGAGTCTCATTCCAGACACCCCCCCCCCCCCCCCCCCATCCCCTGAGATTACTACCAGCCACGTATTTTCTGTAATGATAGTGTTGGCTATCCTGACTCTGAATCATGCAGGCACCAGGAACAGGATGAGTAGCTTAACAAATAAAAAACAAGGGAGATCAATCCTTTCCACTTCAGTGCTCCACCAACGGCTGTAAGGCTGATCACAGTCAGGGAGCCAACCACTAACACTGGTCTACCAGAACCCAGGGGGACGCTCGTCTTTCCTACAGAGATCCTGTGTCAAGTTTCACTGATCAACCCAGAAAGAAAGATAAGCTGTAATTGAGGTTCCAAGTCTTGACACTATGCGTTGCTTGTGTTGATGTCATGTGTTTTCACAGTGTAACGTTATGCCAATTCCTGACAAAAAAAAAATTGTCCATATGATAAAGAAGTTGCTGTTTTAATGATACAACTTAATGCCACGACTTGGTGATAACTGTCAGGATGATTGATGAATGTTACATTTTGACAGTATTTCACTTTTTTACCAGTACCTGGACTGGTACGACTATCTTTTAAAATGCTTGCTGAATGCCATATTCTAAGAGGATAACTTTCTGTGGAAACTGTTAAGATGATTTATGAATACTGTTGATTGTCTTAATGATTGATAGAAGGCGACTCTAATCAGCATGTGTACTTGGGCTAAGTGTATCCCAGTACCAGTTACTTCAGCTGAGTTTGTGACTATATTGAACAGATCTTTCCTTTCAATTGTTTAACTTACTGTTTCACACAGCGCTGATCAAAATCCACTCAAAACCCGAGTAAAGAACTAAAGTGGAGACTAAAAATGAAGGCACACATACATTAATGCTTGTCTAGTCCTTGGCCAGCTGAGCACTCACATGTGTACTGAAAATCATATGGCAGGTATGAAAGTTTGCCAAGCCGAACTCAGCTTCTTTACCTACAAAGCAGGTTCTGTCATGTGTTCAGACTGGGTTCCTGGACTCTCTGAGACTGGCCCAGCGCAAGATCAAGAATCAAACTCGTTGTAAGCTCGAAGGTCCGTTACTTGCAGATCCATATGTCGAGAGTAACCTTTAACCTCGTGGTTTGCAGTGGGTGAGGGGTGGGTAACGTACAACGAGGATAGGGCATGAGTTCGCCGTGGGTTAGATCAAAACAAAGCCATTTGGACACGTTCAGTGATCACGGACTTCACCCAAAGTTAAGATTTCGTCGTCACAACATCTTCCAGCTGACAGACACTCTCCGAGAAGACACTGAATTTGATTTGCACAGACTGAGACACGGAACTCGGGCCCCCTGCTCTACAAGTGTGTCTGTAGCTCCCAAGTTCGTCTGCTACGATAGTTGGCTTAGCTCTTGGTGTGTGTGTGTGTGTGTGTGTGTGTGTGTGTGTGGTGTGTGTAAAAATCTGTCTTCGTGCCTGTGTGTGTCACTGTTACTTTGTGTCAGTGTGTGTATGTGTGTGTGTGCGTGTGAGTGTGACTTCATCATGTTTATGGCCTTTTAATAGTTTTATCAAACTTGTTTTTAGTTAAGCTGCTTTTTCAGTCTTTGTGTGTGTGTCTGTGTCAGCGTGTTTGTGGGCATGCGCAGAAGGTTGGGGGGTTATTCAAGACATGCGCAGAAGGAGGGAATCCCTCTTTTTATCTGACCTTCACCCTTTACTTTCTGGACACTTCGTAGGTAGAAACCGAGACAAAACCCAGAGGATATAGGTACGAAAGTAGAATGCGCTGAACCCACAGGGTTTGTACCCAGGAGTTAATCTCGTTGTAGAAAAAACACAAATTCTTTCGATGACTAGTACTGCAGAGTTTCCCCTTCCATTGCTGAGAACGGAGGTCACATTTTGATATGCAAACTCATCTATAATTCTAATACAGGAATCATTCTGAGTCCTTCCCCTAGAGGACCATACCTGCCACCCCAAACTCATCACAGCCATAGCACGCTCTTTAAACAATGTTGCTTACATATTTGTGTGCATATACTGCTCGTGTGGGTGGAGAGTGGGTGGATTGTGTGGGTGGAGAGTCTTGGCTAGATCTGTGTGACAAGAGGCAGGGAACTAAAAGGAAAGAAACACACTCCAGCGATGAAGCCAGGATGCAGTACTCTCTGCTCACACAAGCTATCCAGAATCACAACCTGGCACTCACCAAATGGACAAGTGCACAACCAGGTAGACTTCATTCTGGCCCCACAACATTACAAGTCCAGCATCAACAAAGCAGAAGCAAGAACATTACCAGGCGCCGACATTGGCAGCGATCATGATCTTGTCCTGGCAACCTACAAGCTCAAGCTAAAGTGTAAGCATTGTCCAAAGAACTCCCACATTCGCTTTGACCTAGAGAAGTTGAAGGACCCTGAAATTGCAGAGGTGTTCCAGGCTCAAGAGGGCAGGAAGTTTGCTGACCTCATCTTAGTGGACAGCGATGTAGACACCCTTTCTAATAACATCAAAGAGGTGCTAACTACAACAGCTGAAGAAGTTGTGGGAAAGAAGCAGAAGAAGATCCAGCCTTGGGTTACAAACAAGGTCTTAGATCTATGTGACAAGAGACAGGGAACAAGACGAAAGAAAACACTCCAGTGACGAAGCCAGGATGCAGTACCAACAGGTGAACAGAGAAGTCAGGAAGAAGATGAAGACAGCTGAGGAAAATTGGATTGAGGAGCAGTGCGAAGCAATCGAGAAGAAGTCCTGAAGAGGTGGACCAGAATACTGTGAGGCCTCTCTACAATCACCAACTCACCCAGGAAATATCCATTTTTGCAGTGACAACCCAAGGACCACAGACAGTTAGAAATGGTCTCCAAGTTACTGAAGGGAGGAGGTGATGCCACGATACAGACGTTCTGTAAGCCAGGCAAAATCCCAGGAGTGGACAATGTCCCAGCCTGAGCTTGAGAAATTGAAGAAAGAGACCACAGAGGCAATAACAATGCTTTGTCAGAAGATCTGCATAAAGGTTTCCCAACAGATGACCCGGTCATTGTGATTCCGTACCCAACAAGGCAACCTCAACCTCAAAATTGCAGGAC
>JADBJO010011887.1:39997-42497 GCA_016801955.1 Conus betulinus
CCAGAAAGGGAGAATAAGTGAGACCTACTCACTTTTCTCCCATATTCTCCTACCCTCTCCCCAACTCACTTTTCTCCCATATTCTCCTACCCCTCTCCCCCAACTCACTTTTCTCCCATATTCTCCTACCCCTCCCCAACTCACTTTTCTCTCATATTCTCCTACTTCACTTCTCTCTCATATTCTCCTACCCTCTCCCCAACTCACTTTTCTCCCATATTCTCCTACCCTCTCTTTGTTATAATCACGACCCTGTTTTCTCGCACACAATACCTCAACCCACTGTTCTCTCACACTCCCCAATTCACTTTTTTCTCGCACGCCCCTATCGTCTTTTTCTGTCGTACACCCTAACCTGTCTATTCGCCGAACTCTCCAGCCATTTTCTTTTCTTTCTTACAGTCCTGGGAGTATGGACTGCACTCCAACGAAAACTGAAAACATCCTCCAACCACCCCCCCCCCCCCCCCCCACCATGCACACACACACACACACACACACACACACACACACACACACACACACACACACACACACACACACACACACACATCTCCTCCCATCCTCAGGTAACGACAGTGATTGTGTAGTTTCAGAATCAGACCGGCTCAGCTCTTTTCTTTCTTTCTTCTTTCTTTCTGCTTACGCAGGCTGATGCTCCTGCGGACACTGCCTATATTGACAGGCAGTGGAGTTTTGTGTGTATGACCGTTTTTTTTTTTTTATTCCGCCATTAAGGCAGCCATACTCCATCTTCGGGGAAGGTACATGCTATGTGTAACGTGTCATCCATACCAACGGCCAAACTGGCCTTCTCTTCCGAAAGTTGGTGATGGGGTTTTACGTGTATGAAAGATGTGCATGCGTTCACACACGGAACCTCGGTTTACAGTCTCATTCGAAGGACTGTATGGGGAATGAAGTCAGAACCAATGTTAACTCCGAGGGAAAAATCCCCCTGTACCGAAATTCGAAACCGCAACCCCAGGATCACGAGTCCGGCGCTCTACCAACTGAGCACTTCCGGCCCCCGCTGAGCTCTCTAATGAGGAGGGATTCCCCCCCCCCTCCATCTCTGCCATCACCCCTCCAAAGACTTTCACAGTGACTCTTCCAATATCAGTACTTTCAATATTACCTTGAAGTTATCAAAACTGTGAGCTTTATCCACGAGCGCAAAAATCTTAGAAAAAAAATTATACAGGTAACGTCGGCATGAGCGGTATGACAGGAGAGTTTCAATGTCCTGAGGCGGCGGACATTCAAATGTCCTGAGGTGGCGGACATTTAATAAGCTCTTCTTTCATACTGATCATGCCGATCACCTGCATTTATTTCTGTGGTACTGTATTTTCATGTGTGACAATGTTCAGGATAAAAAGGCGTTGGTCAGCACTGAAAAAAAGAAATGATGATTTGGGTTACTTTATCACTTGCCATTGTTGTTACTGTATCGGCTATGCATGCATCAGCTCAGTGGATACAGCAATTGTGGAACATTATCTCTTAAGGGAGTGTCCTTGTTTGTTCTGTGTGCCTTAGGTTTCCATCTATGCTAGGCAAATAGATGCCGGAGTCAGCCTGAGTTTGGAGTTCGGGCGATTCATCGTTTCATCAAGAGATGAACATTGTTTCATTATTCGCTATGATCTGAGCAGGAAAATCAGTCTACATGTGTGAGCATGTCTGCGTTTTAGTTATTATTGGATGACTCTCTGTTTCTTGGTGAGTAGATTTTATTTTTTTGTTTGTTTGTTTCCTTTTTGGGTGGATGGGGATGGGGGTGGGGGGGTGGAGTTAGGACTGGTGGGTGTTGCTACAAAGAGCACAGGCATGCGGTCAAACGAAGAACGAGAAGCGAGGCGAGGGCAATATCAGGCCGCTGATCGATGCTGACCTTGTCTCCTTCTGTACGAGGGCTGATGGTCTGCTGATACATGAATAAGCCATCTGAATCTGGACCTCTCTCTGTCTCTGTCTCCCTCTCTCTCTGTGTCTCATTCTCTCTCTCTCTCTCTCTCTCCTTCTCTCTCTCTATCTCCCCCTCTTCCTCTCTGTGTCCGCTCCCTTCCTCCCTCTCTCTGTGTGTCTGTCTCTCCCCCTCTCTCTTTCTCCCTCTCTCTCTCTGTCTCCCCCCTTTCTCTCTCCCTCTCTCTCTCTGTCTCTCCCCCTTTCTCTCTCCCTCTCTCTCTGTCTCCCTCTCTTTCTCTCCCCCCTTTCCCTCTGTCTTCTCTCTCTCTCTCTCTCTGTCTCCTTTTCTCTCTCCCTCTCTCTCACTGTCTCTCTCTCTCCCCTCTCTCTCTGTCTCCCTCTCTTTCTCCCCCCTTTCCCTCTGTCTTCTGTCTCTCTCTCTCTCTCTCCCTCTCTATCTCTGTCTCCCCCTTTCCTCTCTCCCTCTCTCTCACTGTCTCTCTCTCTCCCTCTCTCTCTGTGTCTCCCTCTCTTTCTCCCCCTTTCCCTCTGTCTTCCCTCTCTCTCTCTCTCCTTTTCTTTTCTCCTC
>JADBJO010011887.1:52497-61646 GCA_016801955.1 Conus betulinus
TATGTTTTGTGTGGGGGTGATGGTGATGGTGTGTGGTGTTGTGTGTGTGTGTGTTGTGTGTGTGGTGTGTGTGTTAGTAAAGTGTGTGTGTGTGTGTGTGCGTGTGTGCGGGTGTGGCGCGCTGCGGCGCGCGCGCGCGCGTGGTGTGTGTGTGTGTGTGTGTGGTGCGCACTGCGCGCAGATTCTGAGGGCAGAGCAGAGAGAGAGAGAGAGAGAGAGGGAGAGGAGAGAGAGAGAGAGAGAGAGAGAGAGAGGAGAGAGAGAGAGAGAGCAGAGCAATACCAGAACCAGATGAGGATTCCGCCGATCATTGCTCCCTGCCGTGTTGGGAAGGGGAGTTGGAGGTGGGGAGGGAACCGACACATCCAGGAAATACGTTCTCGTCGTTGTTAGTCAGCAAGACTGGCCTCTGGCGGGTTCCAGACCTCCACTCTGGACGGGAGTCCCCTACCCTCCAACCACCCCCTCCCTCTTCACACACACACACACACAGCACACACACACACACACCACACACACACCACACACACACACCCACACTCTCCTCACGCATGCCATCATGTCCGTTGTCATTCATAGTCCATCCCATCTGACCCCCCCCCTCCTTCTCCTGTATGGTTAGTAGAAGGGTAACTTTACATCAATGAACATCCCCCATCTTCTGCAGTGTTTGTGCCGCAAATAATCTTTTTTCCTCTGTCATTTTTTTTTTTCCCTCTTTGCTTTAGTGGTTTTTTGAATAGTTTTTTTTTTCAGACTCCTATCAGGGTTAGTCTCATGTTCATTTTTTCCCTCTTTTTTTTTGAAAGACATTGCTCCAACTTTCTCCACAGAGTTCCTTTTTGCGCTTTAGGAAGAGAGTGTCGCCATTGACATTTTTACTTTTTTCAGACCGATATTTGATTTGCTCATGTTGTCATTCAGCACTGTTCATGGTATATTGGCTTACCGGAGCATTGCCGCCCTGCAAACACTGTTAACATGTTAAAGTTTTTTCGGTTTTCTGTCAGACACCGCTAAAAACTGAATGTCAGAGAGAGGACTATCTGAGTCTATCTTGCTACCCATGGGGGGGCGTGCACCTGCTGTTTAGTTTTTCTGTCCCTGTTTTATTCTGTAGTTTAGAGAGATTCTGGGGGTCGTGTATTGAAGTATGGTTTTTGATGTGACGTGGTCCTGGACTCTGTGACGTCAGCTGGGCTAATGACATTAAATATCATGATTGAGCGATAAAAGGAAAACACTTTTCCCTTCCGATTCCGGCAATACTGGGACAGCGACAAGATCCTCTCCGCAGACTCTCCTACTACATATATTCGCCAGTTCCATCTTTGAGTCTCGGTCCTCCTCTGGCTCGGCATAGAACAAGCCAAGTCGTTGAGGAAGGTCGAACGGAAAAAGGCAAGTTGAGCTTTGTAAGGTAACGGGAAAAGGAGAAGCTTTTTTTTTTTAGCTAAATAAAGGACAACACGCGAGTTATGAAATGTTTAACGACAACAGTTCCAAAGGCGCTCTGCTTCATTTTAAAGAAGAGTCCTCTTCAAGAAAAGGTGGTGTAGTGTGCGAGTACTCCAAAGCAAAAGATGGGCCATTTTTCTCATGTTCAGGTTTGCTATCTATCCCTGTATCCCTGGGTATTAATATGCAGAGATGATCAACTCCCTTGATAAGTAGCTCGTGTAAAACTGGGGATTATCCACCAAAAACATGAAAAGAAATCTCAGCTTAAAATGTTGTATGAACACCCATGAAACTTGGAGGAAGGGAAAGACTAAAGATCCCTTTGGAAGAACGCTTACATAGGTAAGGAGGGGGTTGGAAAGATCAGTTTGTAGCAGCACTTGACGTGTTTGGGTTTTACGCCTTACGTACGTGTCCTTGCTATGGAGAACGTGACTGTGCAGTCTGGAATTTCAGGCACAATCGTCTGAACATGAAGACGGTAAAGGATGGCATAATCTTCCTTGCCGTTGTTTCAATGGCAGTTTGCAATTCATGGTTCATTACTGAAGGCACGGTGTGAATCAAGCTCTTGTTTGTGTAGTCCTTATTTCATCGTCCAGGTTATGTTAACACCTGATATTGCTATCCTTCCGCTGTTTTCCCCTCCTATTCCGCAACCCATCATCTTTTGGTCCTGCTTTTATAATTTACAAGATCTGCCCGCAACGAGGAGGTGCATTGACAAATACACGTGGTTCCTTAAAACAAAACAACTTAAAATAACAACGCTCATTAAATCTTGGCCTGGAAATTGATAAGACCCAGAGCTTTAACACGTCTGATCCCAAACATTACCTAAAATAGAAAACACGTAATCGTGATTATAGCATTCCAGCTGACCAGCTCAAAAACAACATGTTATTAGGAGGCGACAGGCAGAGGATAGAGATAGATAGAGACGCCAAATCTGATTAGTTCCCCGCATATGCAGTCCCCCCCAACCTCTTTTTTTTGCTCTCCCCACCATTTCCTTTTCACCTTCCTTTTCATCTAATCCCATAAGCCAGTGAGTGCAAAAAAAAAAAAAAAAACAAAAAAAAAAAAAAAAAAAAAAAAGAACCCAACTACACAAACACTTTGCAACACCCAAACTGGTTTAGCACTAAACGGTCCACTTCTCACCAGGTCGCACTGGCTGGTGGAATTGATTAAGAAACACAGAAGCTATGAAAGAGAGAGTCCCTGATCACATAGATATTACCGTACAAGAAGAACAAACAACGAATAGATTGTAAAAAGCCATTAGTTGTGTGATCCTCAGGCTGGACAGACAACAACCTTGTTCTTCCAAAGGAGGCAGACAGGCATAGAGAGGAGAGAGAGTTGAGACGCATCGTAATCTGATTGACTTGTTTCCCAGACATAGTTCCCGCCCAACGCCTCTTTTGCAACTCCGCCTAATTCAAAAACCCCCAATTTTCCTAAAAAACCTTTTCCCAGAGCGAGCGCAGTTTCCAAACGTGACACCCACTTCTCACTCAAAGCTAAAACGGGAAAATTCAACAAAATCGCACTGCTGGTAGTTATTTTTTGTAACAGAGAGCTCAGAGGAGGAGAGTAGACGAGACGATAGAGATAGAGGGACAGGATCAGGGGAGGATAACAACGAGTAGAGAGACCTTGGAAACTGGATAAAACTGGAAACAAGCCTAACGCGTGGGTGTGATACTCCAATGATTTAAATGTTAATCGTTGTCTCCCAAAGCCCAAAGCCTGTGACATCTGTGAATGGATCATCGGAAACTCTTGTTGAGTTATTATCGTAAGTCGATTTTAGAGCTTTTTTCAACGCTGCTCTCCCAGATCGTTAAAATCATACGCCAGGCAGAGACCTGTTTATAAACCCGCCAATTCGGATGTACGTATTTACGCATAAGATCCAAGCTATGAAGGGAATCACAGGGTCCCCAGTACCACAACGCATCGTTGAGATTTCTGTAAAGACGACGGGGGACGACAGACTTCTTGCTGTTGTCTGAATTTTTTTTTCGCAGCATCGCAGAAGGCAAGGAAAGGATGGAAATGGGACAGGCAGTGGAGTATGGAGTGATGTGTGGTAGTGGTGATGGTGGTAGTGGTGGTGGTGATTGGTGATGGTGGTAGTGGTGGTGGTGATGGTGGTGGTGATAGGTGGTGATGATGGTGGTAGTTGCGGTGGCGGAGAGGAAAAAACGGCGGGGAGGGGAAGGTTGAAAGGGCCAGGAAAAGGAAGGGGGAGGGATAGGGTGGTAGATGGTCATGGTCTTTCTCTCCAAATGCTCTGCAGCATGCTGAACCACCTCCCCGAACACGGAATGTGGGCTACCGATGCCGAGCAGATAAGGGTTTGAACCAACGGGGTGAGAAGGAGTGATGGCTGTGTCTTCACTGAGGATTTTGCAGGGACCGTATGGAGTCGTGACCGTGGCTACCTTCATGATGGGATCAAAAACAGGATCTATAGGCAGTGGTGATTGTGACAGCCTCTGTGGTGGGATTACAGGATCTGTAGCGAGTGGTGATTGGTGGCTACCTTCATGGTAGGATTACAGGATCTGTATGGAGTGGTGATTGTGGCTATCTTTATGGTGGGATTAGAGATAGGATCTTTGGGGATTGCATAGTGGTAATTGTGACTACCTTCAAGGTGGCATTAGAAACAGGATCTTTAGGGAGTGGTGATTGTGACTATCTTCATGATGGGATTGCAAACAGGATCTGTATGGAGTTGTGATCGTGGCTGTCTTGATGGTGGGATTACAAACAGGATCTTTAGGGAGTGGTGATTGTGACAACCATCATGGTGGGATTATAAACAGGATCTTTAGGGAGTGGTGATTGTGATATCCAGGTGGGACCACAAACTGTCATGTGTACAAAAAGCTACTCTATACGACTCCTTACCATGATCCCTGGAACAACGATTTCCCTGGTTGATTGCTGCAGCAGCAGCAGCAGCAGCAGCAGCAGCAGCAAAGAAGAAGAAAAGAAGAAGAAGTAGTATTAAATCATATGAAGAGAAATAAGAATAAAAAAGAAGAAGAAGGAGAATGAGAAGAAGAAGAAGAGTAAAGTAGAAGAAGAAGAAAGAAGAAGGAGAAGAAGAAGGTGGAGGAGGAGGAGGAGGAGGAGGAGGAGAAGAAGAAAAAGAAGAAGAGAAGAAGAAGAAGAAGAAGAAGAAGAGGTAAATTTGAAGAAGAAGAAAGAAGAAGAAGAAAAAGAAGAAGAAGAAGAAGAAGAAGAAGAAGAAAAAGAAGAAGAAAGAGAGGAACAAGAAGAAGTAGATGAAGAAGCAAGAGGAAGGAGGAGGAGAGAGAATATAAGAAAAAGAAAGAGAAGAAGAAGAAGAAGATGGCGAACGAGAAGAAGGAAGAGAAAGGAGGAGGAGGAGGAAGAGGAGGAGGACGAGGAGGAGGAAGCGGAGGAGCAGCAGCAAAACGGACAAATAAACACTCAGGCATTTATCCCCTCTTCCCCCCCCCCCCCCCCCTCCCCCGATATATTCATTACACGACACCCACAAATCTACCCACACATTCACCTACGCGAACATAACGCAAGCAAACTCACACACAAATACGCACACATCGCCGGCTATATTCCTATTCCCACTCTCAGTCCATCTGATCGGGGCGGTGATCTGAAATGGGATCGCTAGTCACTATCTCCACCGTGTCTTCGTGGTACTGTCATGACGTCAGCAAAAGCCCTAGGGCATGCAAGAATGCCTTCAAATGCTCGCTTATTTTTTGGCTCTAAAGCTAACCTACCCCCAGGTCTTATGACAATTCTGTCAGTCCGTTGATTCTATATTTAACAGAACACGCGGTTCTGCGTAGTTTGTATGTCCGTGGGTATATAACGGTGTCTAATTTAAGAAATCCAAATTTCATAATAACGGTTTTTGTTAAGCAGTCTCACGAAGGAGACGTCACTGCGTTCGGACAAGTCCATATACGCTGCCCTACCTTCTGCTGAGCGATGAAAGTACAGTGCGCAAGGTTTACATTTGAATCAATAACAAGATGCAAAGCATATAAACGTACTGCCAGTACAGTAGTACAAATATATATATATATATATATATATATAAATACCACTAAAATGCCTAATAAAATTCTTAAAGTGCTCAACCCCTTGGGGAGCAACATCTATTAAAAAAATAGGATGGTAAAAGGAAGTTTTAAAATCAGCAGGTCTGTTTCTAAAAAAGAACAGTGTCCCTTAAGCAACAAATGCCTCTATAACAACATTGTATACCAAGCCACTGTGACATCAGAAAATGAAAAAGAAACATACATAGGGATCACTGAAAATCACTTCAAAACCAGATACGCAAACCATAAACAGTCATTCAACAACGAAAAAAGACAAAAACCAAACAGAACTGAGCAATATATTTGGAGACTTAAAGACAAAAAAAAAAAACTATAACATATCCTGGAAAATCATAAAAAGGGCATCACCATACAATAACATTTCAAAAAGATGCAACCTATGTTCAACAGAAAAATGGTTAATACTATGCAAACCATACTTAGCAACTCTAAATACTAAAGTAGAAATAGTAAACAACTGCAGGCACAAATGGAAATCGTTGTCAGCAAACGCACCCTGAACTGTAAACGACCTGAAAACCGAACAACACGTGCAGCCAATCCGCACGTGCAAACAGCGACATCGGGCCATATAACACCGGCAGTAGGCGACCCAGAACCATCCTGAGGAGAGCGAGCGCTCGAAACAGACCTGTTGATTTTAAAACTTCCTTTTACCATCCTATTTTTTAATATATAAGTGCTCGGTACTTATCCTTGGAATTTATTGGTTTATTGTATATATATATATATATATATATATATATATATATATATATGTATATCAGTCACCATAGCGCTTTCTCCCCTTTTGGTAGTAGAAATTTTGTATGTAAGAGATAAGGAAAAAAAAAGCTGCTCTCCCCCGGCGGGGAAATGAACGCTGGTCTCCTGCGTGACAGGCGGGGGGATACTAACCACCATACTACCGAGAAGCTTACAGTAATTGGTTACACTTAAGTTTATAAACCATTATGATTAAACTGTACATCACAAAATTATCATTTACACAGCCGTTAGTAACGGCTATTCTGGTTAAAACAAAACATCGGGCATCATCCGTGACGCATAATGAACATTATCTACAAATTTCAGAAAGGTCGGCCCAGAAGTTTTGTCTGGAGCGAGTGGAACACATTTTGACCATGGACGGACAGACAGACAGACAGACACTCACAGACAGCATTTCTTCGTTCCCATTGTACAGTCCTCCCTGTTCTATAAAGAATTGGAAGTACAAAAAAGGGAAAGAGATGGGGAGAGGGGCTCCTGTATCAAAATTAGCGGATGTCTGACCTGTGCATGAACCTAACGGGCAGCTTAGATCTTGAGTGCTTAGCTGACCATTCCCCGCGTCACTGCTACAGTGTGTGGTGTGTGTGTGTGTGTGTGTGTGTATGTGTGTGTGTGTGTGTGTGTGTGTGTGTGTGAGAGAGAGTGTGCGCGCGCGCGCGCGCGACGGAGAGAGAGAGAGAGAGAGAGAGAGAGAGAAAGAGAGAGAGAGAGAGAGAATGTGTGTGTGTGCAAGTGCATGCGCATGTGGTTTATCATCTTTTTTTTGTGTTGCTGTCCGGAGTCTCTCTCTCTCTCTCTCTCTCTCTCTCTCTCTCTCTCTCTCTCTCTCTCTCTGTCTGCTAACCTACCTACCTAACTATGTACCTATCTGTCAATCTATCTGTCTCTGTCTGTCTGTCTGTCTACCTCTCTAAAATGTCACACATAAAATTATCCATTTCGTTTTGTTTTCATTTAAACTGTTGTATTCCTTCTTCATTTTTTTTTTCCCAAACGAAGATAACTCCCATTACACTTCCTGTTCAACAGCTGAACAGACACTGTCTTTGAGGTTTTGTTGTTTTCTTTTTTTTTTTCCTCCATTTTTGTTTTGTGTAAACGATCAAACCTACAAAACAACGACGACCATTGGAAAGGGTGTGGTGAGGTGTGGGCTATATAAGTTTTCCTAATGACGTCAAAAGGGAGACAGAAAGCACTATTGAGCAGTAGTACGGTTAGGAGAAGGGAGAGTTTAGGAGCTGGGATGAGTGAAAAAGGGGGAGGGGAGGTGGGCGGGGTATTATTGATTTCTGCTGTCGCCCTACAGCCGTACTAAAGGAAAATACGGAGGGATGACATGCCAGCGCGTGCATGTTTGTGTAAGCGTGCGTATGTGCGTACGGGTGGATTGATGCTGGGCGGTTATGGATATTTGAGCGGTTAAAAAAAAAAGACAGAAAGTAACGAACACGGAGGGGTAGTGTGTGTGTATGTGTGTGTGTGTGTGTGTGTGTGTGTGTGTGTGTGTGTGTGTGTGTGCGCGCGCGTGCGTGTGTGCGTGCGTGCGTGCGTGCGTGCGTGTGTGTGTGGTGTGTGTGTGTGTGTGTGTGTGTGTGTGTGTGTGATAGTGAGTGAGTGAGTGAGTGTGTGTGTGTGTGTGTGTGTGTGTGTGTGTGTGCGTGCGTGTGTGTGTGTACGTGTGTGTGAAGGGGAGGGTCAGTGTAAATGGCAATCAACCGAACGAGAAAAACTCAGCCGGTTGATTTTCATATCAAACCCTATAATCTTTTTAACTATTTTTTCTTAAAGGGACGGGCAGATGTAAAGAATTATGCAGCGCTAATTCAAAATACAAAACTAACGACAATCGTGCAATATGCATTCCTAACTCGATCGTCCTGACAGAGTATTGTTCGCTAGTACAACGCTAATATTTTTTGAGGATTTGTTCACGATAAAACTATTCATAATCCTTCATTTGCTATGCGAATGTTTGTCCCACCTTCAACCGTTTTCTTTTCGTGTATCATTACCGCCTCACAATCATGATTTATATAAGATATAATTGGTGCATTACCGTCTGACATTGAGACGCTGACCAACTGCTTACTTGTCACCTCTTGTGAATTAACAATAAACAGTCCCCCCCCCCCCCCCCCCCCCCGTAGTTTTCCGTAGCCGCTGCACCTGAAGAGAAGATGATTTTCATCTTCCAACACCTACCCACACATCAGACAGGTGGAGCGTGTGCATATATTTGGGTCAAACCACAGTTTGAAAGAGCGGAGAGAACTCATCGCATTTAATGCGCTAGGTTTTATGCTTATACCATGGAGGTGAGATTACTTCAGTATAAAAAAGACATGCAGCAATCGTGAGGCACAGATTGAAGATCAGGTCACTTCCACAGCCAAGCGCGAGCAGGATACGAGTCACATGAAACACATTAACGTTGTCTAAAACAGCCTAACCCCCCCCCCCCCCCCCCCCTTTAACATTTTCATTTTCATGCGCATGGTGTATGCAATGTGTAGCGTGTCATTCATACGAACGACCAAACTGGTTTTCTCCTCCAAAAAGTTGTTCATAGGAATTTTACGCGTGTGCAAGATATTATGCGTGCATTCACACATGGACCCTCCATTTACAGTCTCCTTTGAAGGACTTCTCAGGAAATGGAATTAGAATCAATGTTAACCACGAGGAAACGCACCCCCCCTCCCCCCCCCCCCCCCCCCCCCCCCCCCCCTGTACAGAAACGGCCCGACGGAGATTCGAACCTGCGACCCCAGA
>JADBJO010011888.1:0-2500 GCA_016801955.1 Conus betulinus
TTCTTTCCAGTCTTCACTTGAAAAAAAAATGATCAAAATAGAACGTCCGAACTACTGTGCAAGAAGCTGAAGACGCACCTTATTTACTGAACGATAGAGAAGTAGGTGAGTGTGGAAGTTATGTCAAATCGAATATTAGAAAATTGATCGACAAACATCTTACCGCACAACCATTTCAAGATGTTGAAACAAAGGTTTGAATGTGAATTATATGGAAGCAAACAAGTACCCCCACACTAAACAAAGGAAGTCATATGAAGCTTTTAAAGCCACAAACTTACTGCAGAGCCTTCCCACAATGGAAAGTTGATGGAAAGTATCGTTTTTAACACGATGCTTTGCTGCTGTAAAACAAAACCCAGTTCATACTAAACATACTGGTTTTCATAAAGACAGTGTACAGCCATTATCTAGTTAATGTAAGTCTGGACATCAAAGCCACCTTACCAGAAGGATGCTTTAGCCAGTTTCTTTGATCTGAAGAAAGCATTCCACGACTGAGATTCAAGATGGTTACTTAAGTTATGATCAGTCTGTTCTTTGTTTTTCGTTTTTGGTCAAATCTGTGACAATGTGAAGATTTTTAAACCAAGACACAGCTAAGCGAGAGCAGGTCATACTCTGTACTGTGAATCATACTGACCAGTGCCGTTGTGGCACACGCTCCCACACTCCCACCCACAGTCTTACAGTCCTGCCCCTCCTTTGAGGCCTTGAGACGCCAGACGTGGCCCAGTCCAGCTGAGGTCCAGAAGAAGCTGTGGAGACCGGTGGGGCCTCTGCGGCGGACAGTGGACTTCACCTTACCAACCGGATTGAGGATCAAGCGTGGCCTGGAACGCGGAAGAAAAAGAAAAAAGACCTGTAAATCAGTCGATATGGGGATACCACAGGGCTCAGAAATCGCAGCAATACTATTCAATATTTTGATTCACGATCTTGCCTAAGTTATGACCACAATGTGACACACAGATAATGTTTGTATGTTTATGAAACTTAATATAAAAGAAAGACAAGTCATCTAAGGAGCATGAATTACAAAAGAAAAGTTTATTACTTTGTCTGAGTTAATTTGCCAGCGTCTATGAGAAAAAACGAACTTGATGCTATTCAATGAGGTGGTGGTGCCGGAAAAAATTACATGCCTTTACTGCTGGCAGTATTCTTCTAAAAAAAACATTCAGCCGGTCATATATGGTTGGGCTTTTTTCCGAAAGAAACATTACACTGGATGGTAACAAGTATGTTATAAACAAAACCTGTAACTTATTGAACATATCAAACTGTTTATATATGGTTGGACGTTTTCTTTTTCCGAAGAAACATTAAACTGGATGGCGATAAGTATGCTATAAACAAAGCCTGCGACAGCCTCATTTTAAAAAGGGGTCATCAGTGAGCGATGGTGGTATGAGAACACTCAGACACTAAGCGACAACCCTGGTGCCAAATGAACTCTCTTTTTGGCAAAGATAGTCATTTTAACACCCCTAAACTTATACTTTTCTGGCACCATAGCAAAGTGCAGATATATACATAGACTACAGGCGGGCTTTTCCACGCCTCCAAAGTGGGAACCTACCTACAGAGAAAATGGAGTGTTACGCTACCAAGGCAGCATACGTATAAATAAATGCACCGTAAACGAACTTTGAATTATGATTTCATTAATAAGCAAGCAGTGAGATAGATAAGTATGTGGTGAAATAAAGCATAGATGCCCCATCCGTTTATTTTCCTGACGTTCTGTCAATACAACCTTTTTCAAAATAATATTTTTGCATATGATTACACCCACACACGCACGCACACACATACGGACGGGCGCGCGCACACACCCACGCACGCACACACACACACACACACACACACACACACACACACACACACACACACACACACACACAAGATTCAAGACACAAGATTTAATTATCCTTTCACCCCTTTGGGGTATGGAGGACATAAAACAAAAGAAAAAACAATGTAATCCACTTCAACATGACACAAAATAACTAAGCAAAAATGCAGGAAGCGTTTTATGTGTATTAAAGGCGTACTCAGCTTTAACAGAACATTCTTGCCGGCCGAGAATAGTCTGCACAAGTTTGTAAACAGATTTCACACTCGTATACTTTCTGGGAATAAAACGTACTCATAACTCTTCATACTTTGGACATTCCATAATGAAATGAAATTCGTCTCCAACATCTGTTTTACAATCTTTACAAAAGCGTTCCTCGCGGGCAAGACCAAGTCTTCTTCCTACTTCAATCATGAGTTTGTGATTACTACATCGGAATTTAATTAAGGGAAATATATATAGATCAGGTAATTGTTCAATGTAATTTTCACGTTTTTAAATCTGTTTTATAATTTCTATAGAAATAGGCATTTATTACTTGAATATAATACCCTATTCCACGAACGTACATAGTTATCTTTCAAAGATAAAGAAATGTTTCTACATAACGATCTTTCGTTAGAAAACTGCTGTGTGTTT
>JADBJO010011888.1:7500-25000 GCA_016801955.1 Conus betulinus
CTGGGTCGACACAGTCTACGGCTGGCCGCCATCTTTTTTTCCGCTTCAGTCTTTTTTGTAAAATCCCCAGATTTGTGTGGTACATCACTTCCTTCACGTCAGCGTGGTTTCTGGTGACGATGACGTTTCAGCGAGTGACGTCAATTCTCGTGCCACACCATGTCGGGGTTTTATGTACTGTGAGGAGAGGCAAGATCATGATTGCCGCCGTTGTGGTCGTGTCCTGTGTGCTGAATGTCCATCTTCTCTTCACAGTGACCTTCCATCCTGAGTACAACCGCTGTCTTTACCTGAAGGAGGTGCGGAACTTCATGGACGTCTTCACCTGGCTGGACCTCATCTGGGGATCCATGATCCCCTTTCTCTTGCTCATCATCGGCAATTCCGTGCTCATCGTGCAGGTGATTCGATCCCTACAGCTTTCTCGGAAAATGAAAGGGAATGTGGACCACCAGTCATCAGCGAGTAACGTGAACCCCATGGCGAGGACACTGATTCTGGTGTCAGTAGCCTTCTTAATACAGTCCCTTCCCATGCGAGTGTTTGTTGTGCACAGAAGACCTCTAGGTGTCATCATTGACGATCCTGATTTCAAAGCAGAGGTAGACATGGTTGGCAGTGTGGCGTACTTGTTATGGTTCTCCACCAGTGCCTGCAACTTCTACCTGTACCTTTTGAGCGGCAAGAAGTTCAGAGATGGAACCATTCAGCGTCTGTGTTGCTGCTACTCTGCTAAATGAAGACCACAGTGGCGGCAGGTTCAATTTCATAGAGTTGATACTTCACGAATAAAACTCTGTCTGCACTAAACATCACTATCGTAGTTGTATTCTTAACGGACATGCGCTTATCACACAAACCATTTTCCCCCTAAAAAATGTGAGCACGAATGAAAAAGATGAACAGTTCGATATCTGATGGTTATGATCAGTTTATAGTCAGATTAATCATCAACTGTACTGACGACTTCCAACAACACACACACACACACACACACACACACACACACACACACACACACAGACACGAGAGAGAGAGAGAGAGAGAGAGAGAGAGAGAGAGAGAGAGAATTCTAAACCGGGCATGTTTTAACAGCAGTCTTCAAGCGTCAACATGGACGAGATCAATAGTGTGCTGTTTTAATGACTGTGTCAAACCATGCACTGAGAGTGTAATCAATGCAATGGCAGGCAAAAGGTACGGGTACCACGACTTCCTCGAGGAAATCAAAGTGAGGCAGAAAGAAGGAAACAGTGAGTTAACAGTAAGGCAATTGTCTGGCACTCATAGTGACGCTGTTAAAGACATGTAACTGTTACACAGATGCTAATCGTGGAACCATGTCATTTGGGTTTCCTGCAGAGAGGAGAAACATGGGGGAAAGGGATGTCGTCCCTCATACCCATATACCCAAAAGGAAGTTCCAAGTTATCTATATCTTTTATCCTTGACATACTGACAGTTTGTAGTACATATCTGACGGGAGGTATAATCACAAGGTTTACTGCTGCATACCTGTGTGGAACAGAGGACTTCTGAACTTGCTTCAAATTTGTGTACATGCTGGAAGTAGGCATATCAACACACTTCACAGCTCTGTGTACGTAGGATGGGGTATATGGGCAAGCTTCAAAGCTGTGCGTATGTAGAATGGGAGTGTATGGGAAACCTTCACTGCTGTGTGTATGTGGATGGGATATATGGGCAAGCTTCACTGCTGTGTGTATGTTGGATGGGGGTGTATGAGCAAGCTTCACTGCTGTGTGTATGTAGGATGGGGGGTGGGCAAGCTTCACTGCCGTGTGTATGTAGGATGGTGTATATGGGCAACCTTCACTGCTGTGTGTATGTAGGATGGTGTATATGGGCAACCTTCACTGCTGTGTGTGTATGTTGGATGGGGTATATGGGCAACCTTCACTGCTGTGTGTATGTAGGATGGGGTATATGGGCAACCTTCACTGCTGTCTGCATGTTGGATGGGGTATATGGGCAACCTTCAAAGCTGTGTGTATGTAGGATGGGGTATATGGGCAAACCTTCAAAGCTGTGTGTATGTTGGATGGGGTATATGGGCAACCTTCACTGCTGTGTGTATGTTGGATGGGGTATATGGGCAACCTTCACTGCTGTGTGTATGTTGGATGGGGTATATGGGCAACCTTCAATGCTGTGTGTATGTAGGATGGGGTATATGGGCAACCTTCAAAGCTGTGTGTATGTTGGATGGGGTATATGGCAACCTTCACTGCTGTGTTTATGTTGGATGGGTATATATGGGCAACCTTCACTGCTGTGTGTATGTTGGATGGGGTATATGGGCAACCTTCAAAGCTGTGTGTATGTAGGATGGGGTATATGGGCAACCTTCAAAGCTGTGTTTATGTTGGATGGGGTATATGGGCAACCTTCACTGCTGTGTTTATGTTGGATGGGGTATATGGGCAACCTTCAGCTGCTGTGTTTATGTTGGATGGGGTATATGGGCAACCTTCAAAGCTGTGTTTATGTTGGATGGGGTATATGGGCAACCTTCAAAGCTGTGTGTATGTTGGATGGGGTATATGGGCAACCTTCAAAGCTGTGTGTATGTTGGATGGGGTATATGGGCAACCTTCAAAGCTGTGTGTATGTTGGATGGGGTATATGGGCAACCTTCACTGCTGTGTGTATGTGGATGGGGTATATGGGCAACCTTCACTGCTGTGTGTATGTTGGATGGGGTATATATGGGCAACCTTCAAAGCTGTGTGTATGTAGGATGGGGTATATGGGCAACCTCAAAGCTGTGTGTATGTAGGATGGGGGTGTATATGGGCAAGCTTCACTGCTGTGTGTATGTAGGATGGGGTATATGGACAACCTTCACTGCTGTGTGCATGTGGAGGGGGATATGGGCAAGCTTCACTGCTGTGTGTATGTAGGATGGGGTATATGGACAACCTTCACTGCTGTGTGTATGTAGGATGGTGGTATATGGACAACCTTCACTGCTGTGTGTATGTGGATGGTGTATATGGACAACCTTCACTGCTGTGTGTATGTAGGATGGGGTATATGGACAACCTTCACTGCTGTGTGCATGTTGGAGGGGGAATATGGGCAAGCTTCACTGCTGTGTGTATGTAGGATGGTGTATATGGACAACCTTCACTGCTGTGTGCATGTTGGAGGGGATATGGGCAAGCTTCACTGCTGTGTGTATGTAGGATGGGGTATATGGACAACCTTCACTGCTGTGTGTATGTAGGATGGGGTATATGGACAACCTTCACTGCTGTGTGTATGTAGGATGGTGTATATGGACAACCTTCACTGCTGTGTGTATGTAGGATGGTGTATATGGACAACCTTCACTGCTGTGTGTGTATGTATGTGGATGGTGTATATGGACAACCTTCACTGCTGTGTGCATGTTGGAGGGGTATATGGGCAAGCTTCACTGCTGTGTGTGCATGTTGGAGGGGGATATGGGCAACCTTCACTGCTGTGTGCATGTTGGAGGGGGGGATATGGACAACCTTCAAAGCTGTGTATGTAGGTGGTGTATATGGACAACCTTCACCGCTGTGTGTATGTAGGATGGTGTATATGGACAACCTTCACTGCTGTGTGTGCATGTTGGAGGGGGATATGGACAACCTTACAGCTGTGTGTATGTAGGATGGGTATATGACAACCTTCTTCACTGCTGTGTGCATGTTGGAGGGGGATATGGACAACGTTCACTGCTGGTGCATGTTGGAGGGGACAACCTTCACTGCTGTGTGCATGTTGGAGGGGGATATGGACAACCTTCACTGCTGTGTGTGTATGTTGGAGGGGGATATGGACAACCTTCACTGCTGTGTGCATGTTGGAGGGGGATATGGACAACCTTCACTGCTGTGTGCATGTTGGAGGGGGATATGGGGATATGGGCAACTTCACTGCTGTGTGCATGTCTTTGGAGGGGGATATGGGCAACCTTCACTGCTGTGTGTATGTTGGAGGGGGATATGGGCAACCTTCACTGCTGTGTGTATGTTGGAGGGGGATATGGACAACCTTCACTGCTGTGTGTGTATGTTGGAAGGGGGATATGGGCAAGCTTCAAAGCTGGGCACATATTTGATGCAGGAACATGGCAAGCCTTAAACTTGTGTGCATGATGGAGGGGGGGGGGGGGGATTAAATGGGCAAGCTTTCATGTTGGACAGGGGGATAAATGGGCAAGCTTTCATGTTGGATGATGGCATATGGGCAAGCTTGCATATTGGATAGGGGATAAATGGGCAAGCTTTCATGTTGGATGATGGCATATGGACAAGCTTTCATGTTGGATGATGGCATATGGGCAAGCTTGCATATTGGATAGGGGATAAATGGGCAAGTTTTCATGTTGGATAGGGGATAAATGGGCAAACTTTCATGTTGGATGGGCGCATATGGGCAAGCTTTCATGTTGGATGGGGACATATGGGCAAGCTTTCATGTTGGATGGGGGCATATGGACAAGCTTTCATGTTGGATGGGGGCATATGGGCAAGTTTTGATGTTGGATGGGGGCATATGGGCAATGTTGGATTTGGCAAGCTTTCATGTTGGATGGGGGCATATGGGCAGCTTATGGGGCATATGGCAAGCTTTCATGTTGGATGGGGGCATATGGGCAAGCTTACGTGTTGGATGGGGGCATATGGCAAAGCTTGCAGACTTGTTCCATGTTGTATGGGGTACAGGAAAGCTCATTCAGCGTGTCGTGGATGCTCTGCTAGATAAAGATCAGATTGTTTGAGCAATAACACTCCTTGATGTGACTCAGTGGGTGAAATGCAGCCTGCACTATACATCATCACTATCGTCGTCTTAGTTAAAGCGACAGGCTCCTGGTACAAACCGTTTCGTTCCCTTGAAAGTTTGCATTACTGAAAAAGCTAAATGTCGTTGATTGTCGACTGATCAAAATCAGTTTATTTTAAGGCTATCCCTGAGTTGTGCTGACGCCTTTCATTGCATTGCACACACACACACACACACACACACACACACACACACACACACACACACACACACACACACACACGCACGAACGCATGCACGCATGCACAGAGAGATAGAGACAGACAGACAGACAGAAACCCATAATCTTTAACGCCACACTTCGATTATCAGCACGGGCAAGATCTCTCTCTGTGCTCCCTCCATAACCCTTCAATGTCATAGTATCCAAAACAATACTGAACCAAGAAGAAAAGTCTGACTTTAATGACTTTCTCAAAATCAATCAAATTTAGGCAGCAAGAAAGAAGCGGCAGGTTGAACAGATATATCTCACCGGCCTTCATAATGGCACTTTTAAAAGGCACATAACTCCAGCACCACCAATGCCAATCGTGGTACCAGGCAGAACAGATCTATCTCACCGGCCCTCATAATGGCACTGTTTAAAAGCACACAACTTAAACACCAATGCTGATGGTGGTACCAGTTCACCTGTCACTCTTACAAACAAAGGGGACAGAAAAAAAACAAAGATTCCAGCCCACGGCAGCCCCAAAAGAAGCTCTGACAGTTGCACGTATTGCTTTCGTTCGGCTCGAGTGCGTGGTGGAGAGTACATGTCGGATGAGGGGTGTATGTGCAAGCTTCACAGCCGAACTCATGTGCTAGACCAATGTTTATGGACAAGCTTTATTGTTCTGTACACAAGTCAGTTGTGATGGTCTAACTTCACAGCTGTGTATACATGTTAGAACAGATGGTCATACTTCACAGCTGTGTACACATGTTAGAACAGATGGTCATACTTCACAGCGTGTACACATGTTAGAACAGATGGTCATACTGCACAACTGTGTACACGTGTTGGTAAGAGATGGTCATACTTTACAGCTGTGTACTTTGGAGCAGATGGTCATACTTTACAGCTGTGTATATTGGAGCAGATGGTCATACTTCACAGCTGTGTACATGTATGAAGGGGATATACGGACAAGATCAAAGGCTACTGTCACACTTGAGATCAGGGTTTATGGTCCTGCATTACTGGCGTGTACAGGGAAGAGATGAAGGATATATGGACAACATGTACACTTGTACAAATATGTCGAGGAAGGTATAGATAGATTGATTGATAGGTAGATTGATAGATAGATAAAGGGAGAGAGAGAGAGAGAGAGAGAGAGAGAGAGAGAGAGAGAGAGAGAGAGACAGATAGATAGATAGATAGATAGATAGATAGATAGATAGATAGATAGATAGATAGATAAGAGAGAGGGAAGGAGGGAGGGAGATAACAGACACGCTCGTCTTCAAGTACCTCGTAATCCATCAGTGTCTCTGGCAATTAAAGAACAATTTTTTTTTCCGGTGACATGTTCAACATTGGGCCCTCTGAGCTCCAGCAGCATAGAAGCAGTGGAACACAAGAGGAACATCTACAGACCAACACACAGCAAACAACCACTGTGAATAACATCTGCTCACGTGCAGTGGAACCACAAGAGGAACATCTACAGACCAACATACAGCAAACAACCACTCTGAATAACATCTGTTCACGTGCCTAATGCTGCTGTCTTTACTACTTCCAGTCCAGATAGAGTGACAAACATTGGCATGATTTTTCCGCAGAGAAGTACAGTAGAAAGAAACTCGTGGAGAGCGTGGCAGCAGAGAGTCCTCAGAAGAGAAGCCCCCTTCAAGCAAGTGTTTCGGCCCTTATATCCTGACACTCTAGGGGGGTTGGGCCACATCCGGTTCGTGACTCTGGATGTCCCTCTGCTGCCTTTTTTCCCATCTTGGGACGAGCCATGGCTGGGATTCGAACCCATGACCCTCTGGACATGCTCATTTTCCCACTTAATGACTCGCGCGCACCAACCACTGAGCCACTGGGACACCTGATATTTGTAGAAAAGTTAAGCCTTATGGAGTTCACTTTTGTTCCCTCCTTGACCAGATCCAGCTTGAACACCTCTCTGCTGCTTCTGCCATTGCTTTCAGGGCTCTGCTTTTTTTCCCTCCCTGCAACTGAGAGAGCTGTTTCATGAGGCTGTATGCAGACGTTTCCTAGAAACCCCCCTAGCTCCAATTTCTGCAGTGAGGACTTTGACCTGATAGCTTTCTCTCCTCAGGCTGTTTGCCAGATCAGGATACGTTTCAGTCTTGTAGATTTGAGCTGCCGCCATTTTGTTCTCATATGGGCACCGTGAGCTCGATCATGATCAGCTGCTTGGTTGACTGAGAGTGGACTACTATGTCTGGTCTCATGCCACTCTTGCTGATGATCTCTGGGTGACTCTTCCATTCTGGGAGGTCTGCAGTGCACTCCCAGTCATCTGCCCCGTCCAGCAGACTCTGCCTGCATGTTCCGAGTGGCACTGTGTTCTTGGCCACGATGCGCTGCCTCCTGCCGTAAAGAATGTTGCGGGTGCTTTTGGAGTCCTGATTTTCCCTCTTGTGGTGTTGGTACCAGCCCAGACTACTTGTACAATCTCTTTGAGCACTTGGTTGTGCCTCCATGTGTACCTTCCTTGAGCCAGGGCTACTTTACATGAGCTTAGGACATGCTCCACTGTTTGTTTTTCCATGGCAGAGGGGGGCATGAAGGATCGTCTGTTTTTTCCCCACTTCACCAGTTTGCATTTGAGGGCAGAAGGTCATATGCAGATCTGAGAATGAAGCTGATCCTGAGAGGGGCCATGTGCCAAATGTCATTCCAAGTGAGACTTCTTTGGAGTGCATTCTCCCACGTTGTCCATTGCCCTTGCTGGCTCTGCTGGACTGCTTTTTGGAGTCTTTTTTGGTCTTCTTCTGTTCTCATCTCCTGAATCATCATGTCTCTTTTGGCTTTTCCTTTGGCCTTTGACCGCCATTCAGTTTTGGTCACCCCCAGTCCTTGTCTGTTGGTCTGTGTGTGTCCTGTTATTTCTCTGATCTTGAGACTTTCTTTTGCAGAGTCCATCGCCTCTTGAACTTTCCATTTTCTGCCTGTCTTCAGCTGGGGCTTGATTGTTTCTACCACTTGTCTCCTGAGTCCTTCAGCATGCTTTGAAGTCTGATCTTCCCTGCTTTGTATTCCTCCAGGATGGTTGTCAGTGGTAGTTTCAGCTTTGTTTGGCGACAGTACAGCGCTATGTCAGTCAGAGAGGGTGGGACACCAAGCATTTCCTTGTGAACTTGTTGATTTTGGATTCCATTGCCTCCACTATGCTGGTGCAGATGTCGTATATCATCAGAGACCATAGGAGCTTTGGTATCAGCATGAACTGCAGACACCAGACCTTGTATTATCTAGGGAGCCCACACTGGTCAATGGTCTCCAAGCCTTATTCCGACATCTGTTTGGTTTCTTTTGCTCTTTGTGTGTCTTTCAGAATATCATCATACCATCTTCCAAGGCTCTTGACTGGCTCTTCTGTAACTGTTGTTGAATGGCCTGGTTGGCAACACTGAAGACCACAGATTCGGCCACTCCACTTTTCCTTTCCTCAGTGAGAGACTCTGTGACTCTGTGATTTCTTTGGCTTGAACTGTCATTCTGCACGTGTGTCTCGTCTTCTCTGGATGAAATCACTGTAGTGTCATCCATGAAGGCCTTGAGAGGGGGCATCTTGTATCCATCGCCAAGGTCTGTTTGTCTTGCGTCGCTTGTTGCTGCTTTCAAGATGACTTCCATTGCCAACACAAACAGTATTGAGGAAATTGCACAGCCCATTGCAATGCCCACTTCCAAGTTGATCCAATCTGTTGTGTACTCCTTGGTAGAGAACCGCATTGAAAAGCCATTGAAGTACTTCTTGAGCATGTCACAGATGTTCTTTGGCACATGGTACATCTCAAGAGCCAACTGTATCATCTCATGGGGTACAGATCCATATGCGTTTGCCAGATCAGCCACGCTATCCAGGTCTCTCTTTTCTGTTCTTGCTCTTTGGATTGCGTCCCAGATCATTGTGGCGTGTTCTACACAGCCAGCCACACTTGGGGTGCCACCTTTCTGGACTGACACATCCAAGTACTTGTTTTCCATGAGGTACTTGGTCAGCCTTGCTGCCATAACAGAGAGGAAGATTTTCCCTTCGACGTTCAGTAGTGATATTGGCCTGAAATGGCTGATGTCACTTGAGTTTTGCTCTTTGGGGATGTACACACCATCTGCCGTCATCCACTGGCCGCTGATCTTCTGGTTTCTCCAAGCTGATCGCAGCAGCTGTGGAGCCACTCCAGCACCTTGGGACATTTCTTGTACAGCTGGTAATGTATTCCGTTTGCCCCTGGTGATGATTTGGCTCTGGCTTTGTCGACCACCTTGATTTCCGCCAACGTTGGAGGCCTGTCATTGAACCGTTCCTCAGGGTTGCTTAGCCACACCAGACACTGAATGTCGAGTGGTGCTTTGCTCTGTGAGTCAGAGTATGTTTTCCTCAGATGCTGCTCAAGAACTGTTTTGTATACACTTAGGGTCCCAGATTTTGGCTGCTCAAACAGAGTTCTGGCAAACTGGAAGGGGTCTCTGAAGAAGCGCTCTTGTGTCTTCTTCTTTTTGCTCTTCCTCTTCCTCGCAGATTCCGCTTTGCTGAGGGCGCTGTGTTTTGCTTTCAGGTCTTCCCAGAGTTTTTCCAAGCCTTGCTTTTCAGCTGGCAGTGCAGTCTTCATTTGCTTCTTGAGGTTTTTCTTTTGGACCCTGATCTTGTCCATCTCTTCTTGGCGTCTGGATTTCTTTGGAGGTGTTTTCTCTTTAGGTAGTTTTGCTCTATAGGCGTATCTACATGTGGCATACACAATGTCCCCATATGTGGCTAGTTTGTGTTCCAGGGTGCTTTTCCCTATCAGTGCATCGAGTCTCTGGACGATTTTTGCATCCATTTTTCTCCCAATCTTCAGTCTCGCTTGCTCGTAGCCGAATGAGTTTCAGGCGCCTGGCTTTGAGGGCCTGTGCAAATTCCTCATCCGAACCAACAGCGTGGATATCTTGGCACTGTGGTTTAAATCCTGGCCTTGGTCTTCCGACGTCTTAGCTGCTGACGCAGTGCGCTGCTGCTCATTCACATGAGTCTTCACACATCCCATCTTTGTACAAAAAGCACACAAAAACTGTTCAAAGACGGGGTTTAATTGATGTAATATTTTTGCACGAGGAAAAATATATTTGGATCTGGTAGTGAAGTATGTGTACTTCACCCTGTGTTTAGTATTGAAGGCAACATACTATATGTGTGGTATTGAAGGCACCATACTATGTCTCTAGTATTGAAGGCACCATACTATGTGTCTAGTACTGAAGGCACCATACTATGTGTGTAGTATTGAAGGCACCATACTATGTGTCTAGTATTGTAGCCACCATACAATGTGTCTAGTACTGAAGCACCATACTATGTGTCTAGTATTGTAGCCACCATACTATGTGTCTAGTACTGAAGGAACCATATTATGTGTGTAGTATTGTAGCCACCATACTATGTGTCTAGTATTGTAGCCACCATACTATGAGTCTAGTACTGAAGGCACCATACTATGTGTCTAGTATTGTAGGCACCATACTATGTGTCTAGTACTGAAGGCACCATACTATGTGTCTAGTACTGAAGGCACCGTACTGTATGTGTAATATTGAAGGCACTATACTATGTGTCTAGTACTGAAAGCACCATACTATGTGTCTAGTACTGAAGACATGCTGGCAACTTCCAAGACTTTTGGTCGGTACTGGCGCAGTTGCGGCTTCACCTGTGACACCTTCAAATCTCTGTGAAGTTCCTTCTCCGAGGGTTGTGGTGTCACAGGATCAGCTGTCCCGTCCTTCTCCGAGGGTTGTGGTGTCGCAGGATCAGCTGTCCTGTCCATCTCCGAGGGTTGTGGTGTCGCAGGATCAGCTGTCCTGTCCATCCCCGAGGGTTGTGGTGTCACAGGATCAGCTGTCTGTTATGTCCACCTGGACTGCCGTGTTCTTCTGTTTCCGTCAGCACCCCCCTCCCCTACGTCCCCCCTCCCCCTCCTTACTCCATGCCTCCTCCCCCTCCATTCTTCGTCTCTGTCTCTGTCTCTGTCTCTGTCTGTCTCTCTCTCTCTCTCTCTCTCTCTCTCTCTCTCTCTCTCTCTCGTCACAGGATCTCTCTCTCTCTCTGATTCCTGCCTGTCCCTAACGGATACTCTCTGCCTTTCAATTTCTCTTTCACTTCCCTCAACTGTCGACCACATCCGTTTTTACATGACCACTCTACCCCTCTCCGAACCAAGCCCATGGTTCATGACCCGACCAATACCCTCTAGCCGTATATCACACCTTACCAATACCCTCTTGCTGTATATCCAAGACACCCGACCCATACCCTCTAGCTGTATATCCAAGACACCCGACCAATACCCTCTAGCTGTATATCCAAGACACCCGACCAATACCCTCTAGCCGTATATCACACCCGACCAATACCCTCTAGCCGTATATCCAAGACACCCGACCAATACCCTCTAATCGTACATCACACCTGACCAATACCCTCTAGCCGTATATCACACCGACCAATACCCTCTAGCCGTATATCCAAGACACCCGACCAATACCCTCTAATCGTACATCACACCTGACCAATACCCTCTAGCCGTATATCACACCCGACCAATACCCTCTAGCCGTATATCGAACCCGACAATACCGTCTAGCTGTATATCCAAGACACCCGACCAATACCCTCTAGCCGTATATCCAAGACACCCGACCAATACCCTCTAGCGTATATCCAAAACAGCCGACCAATACCCTCCAGCCGTATATCCAAAACAGCCGACCAATACCCTCTAGCCGTATATCACACCCGACCAATACCCTCTAGCCGTATATCGAACCCGACCAATACCCTCTAGCCGTATATCCAAGACACCCGACCATACCCTCTAGCCGTATATCCAAAACACCCGACCAGTACCCTCTAGCCGTATATCCAAGACACCCGCCCAGTACCCTCTAGCCATATATCACACCCGACCAATACCCTCTAGCAGTATATCACACCCGAGTAATACCCTCCAGCCGTATATCCAAGACAAGAATGGTTCCAATTCCAATCAAAATGTAAATGTATTCATTGTGGTGGAATGTTCAGGTCCTGCACACTTCAGTCGATGCAATGCTAAACTTGGGTGCGTTCTGTCCGCAGGTCTACTGCTGGAGAACTTAGGAACCGAAATACTGGAGAAATGAACAGGAGTATGACATGTGGTCTAGTTCTCTCTTTGACCCAGCTTTTAAAAGTCCTCTGGCACTGAGAGAACGGATCCTTTGGCAGTAGTAACAGGGTAACAGAGTGGAATGGGGAGTCGTATGTTGTCACACACACACACACACACACACACACACACACACACACACACACACACACACACACACACACACACACACACGCGCGCGCGCGCGCACGCACGCACGCACACGCACACATGCACGCACGCACGCACACACGCACACACACACACGCACACACACACACACACATATATATATATATATATATATATATATATATATATATATACAGAGAGAGAGAGAGAGAGAGAGAGAGAGAGAGAGAGAGAGAGAGAGAGACAGGCATGTTTTAACAATAGTCTTCAACCGTCAACACTGACAAGATCAATACCAAACTCTCTTTATTAGAACATTCTATCATGCCAGACCATTGCAATCAACAAAGTGCCATGCAGAAAATTCCAGTCTGAACAACTTCCTTAAATAATGTCAAAGTGGAAGATGAAGAAGAAAAGGGGAGGTAGACAGCGAGGTACATTTTGGCACTCAATGTGACACTGTTAAAAGGCACATAACTTTGTAGCAATGCTACACAAGGAGATTATTGATCTAGCGCTCACGCAGACAGGAGAAACAGAACGGATAAGGTTAACCCCCCGCCCCATCAATGGAAGTTCCAAGCGTGTAAATATACCTTTCAAGGGAAAATCAGGATTCCAAAAGCACCCGCAACATTCTTCACGGCAGGAGGCAGTGAATCATGGCCAAGAACAACAGTGCCACTCGGAACATGCAGGCAGAGTCTGCTGGACGGGGCAGATGACTGGGAGTGCACTGCAGACCTCCCAGAATGAAAGAGTCACCCAGAGATCATCAGCAAGAGTGGCATGAGACCAGACATAGTAGTCAACTCTCAGTCAACAAGCAGCTGATCATGATCGAGCTCACGGTGCCATATGAGAACAGAATGGCGGCAGCTCAAATCTACAAGACTGAAAAGTATGCTGATCTGGCAAACAGCCTGAGGAGAGAAGGCTATCAGGTCAAAGTCCTCACTGCAGAAATAGGAGCTAGGGGGGTTGTAGGAACGTCTGCATACAGCCTCATGAAACAGCTCTCAGTTGCAGGGAGGAAAAAAAAGCAGAGCCATGAAAGCAATGGCAGAAGCAGCAGAGAGGTGTTCAAGCTGGATCTGGTCAAGGAGGAACAAAAGTGAACTTCATAAGGCTTAACTTTCCTATAAATATCAGGTGTCCCAGTGGCTCAGTGGTTAGTGCGCGAGTCATTAAGTGGAAAATGAGCATGTCCAGAGGGTCATGGGTTCGAATCCCAGCCATGACTCGTCCCAAGATGTGGAAAAAAGGGGCAGCAGAGGGACATCCGGAGTCATGAACCGGGTGTGGCCCAACCCCCCTAGAGTGTCAGGAGTTAAGGGCCGAAACACTTGCTTGAAGGGGGCTTCTCTTCTGAGGACTCTCTGCTGCCACGCTCTCCACGAGTTTCTTTCTACTCTACTTCATTCGACACTTGTTCAGAATTGAAAGTAAACGTGGGATGAGAGATTTATGTGCAAGATTCACTGCCGTGTGGACATGTGGCATACGGGATTTATAGGCAAGATTCACAGCTGTGTACTCATGTGAGGTCAGGGATTTATCGTTTAGATTCACAGCTGTGTACGCATGTGAATTAAAGGATTTATAGACAAGATTCACGGCTGTGTATACATGGGAGATGTGGGATTTATTAACAAGCTTCAATATTTCGTAATTTGTGGGGAACGAGGAATTAATGAGGAGCTTCAAAGCCTTGTGCTTGTAAAGGATTCATAGACAGGAATCAAAATTATGTACTTATGTCGGACGAGCGATTTGTGAGCAAGTTTTACCGTTGTATACTTGTTGGATAGGTGATATATGGGCAAACTTCACAGGTGGATAAATACTGGACAGGGATATATTGGCAAGCTTTGCAGGTGTGAACATGTTGGCTGGATGATATATGGGCAAACTTCACAGGTGGATAAATACTGGACAGGGATATATTGGCAAGCTTTGCAGGTGTGTATATGTTGTTTAGGGGTATATTGACAGGCTGCAAAGATGTGTATATGTTGGTTAGGGGTATATTGACAGGCTTCAAAGATGTGTATATGTTGATTAGGGGTATATTGACAGGCTTCAAAGATGTATATATGTTGGTTAGGGGTATATGGGCAAGCTCTACAGCTGTATACACACTGCATGCCTGCCCATAAAAATGCTTTCCATGTGTGGACGTGTTGGATGTAGGCATATGGACAAGCGTCAAAACTGGATGAATAGACTGGTTGTAGGTACATAGACAAGCTTCTCAACCGTGTACATATTGGACGGCGGTGTATGGAAGGTGTACATGTTGGATGTAGGTGTATGGAAAAGCTTCTCAACTGTGCACACATTGGAGGGGTGTATGGAGAGAGTACATGTTGGATGCAGGGATATGAAAATCTTCAGACTTTGAATACCTGTTGGATGCAGGTATACGGACAACCCCAAAGCGGTGTATATTCTGAATGGGGGTATGTTGGCAAGCTGTATAGATGTTGCGTGAGGAGTATATTGCCAAATTCACCAGGTGTATACATATGATAAGTGATTGTTCGTTCTTCGTTTTCATTGTCCTAAATGTTATTTGTTTTGCCTGCAGAAGACCGAAGAGGTCAAAAGACATCTAGTTTGTCCATCGGAATCAATAAGTTTTCTTTTTAAAGGTGTGTGCATGTGGATGCGGGTATACGAACAGCAGTGCATGTTGAACGCAGTTGTATGGAGAATCTTCATGAATGTGTTCATGTTGGATGGGAGATTATGGACCAGCTTTACAGTGGGGTCTGACAGGAGTCCAGGGGCATGATTTACATATGTCCTGGATGTGGGTATTTAGGCAAGCTTTAAAGATGTGCACTTGTTCACACGAACAAGATTTACAGGTGTTTATATTCTGGAAGTGACAATGTAGACATTGTTTTTATGCGTTCAAATGTTGGATAGGGGTACGTGGGCAACATTATAGGAGTATACATTTGGACTGGGGTATACAGGCAGCTCGTGAACAGGTCAGATTGGAGCAAGTTGTACAGACGTGTGCATGCTGTATGAGGCTATAATTATGGCCAAGGATTACAGGGCGTGTACATATTGCATAGGGGTATGTGGCCAAGTATTATTGGTGTGTACATATTGCATAGAGATATATGGCCAAGGATTACAGGTGTGTACATATTGCATAGAGATATATGGCCAAGGATTACAGGTGTGTACATATTGCATAGAGATATATGGCCAAGGATTACAGGTGTGTACATATTGCATAGAGATATATGGCCAAGGATTACAGCTGTGTACATATTGCATAGAGATATATGGCCAAGGATTACAGGTGTGTACATATTGAATAGAGATATATGGCCAAGGATTACAGGTGTGTACATATTGCATAGGGGTATATGGCCAAGTATTATTGGTGTGTACATATTGAATAGAGATATATGGCCAAGGATTGCAGGTGTGTACATATTGCATAGAGATATATGGCCAAGTATTATTGGTGTACATATTGGATAGAGATATAAGGCCAAGTATTATTGGTGGGTAGAAAAGTTTATTACTTTGTCTTAGTTAATTTGCCAGCGTCTATGAGAAAAAAACGAACTTGATGCTATTCAATGAGGTGATGGTGCCGGAAAAAAATTACATGCCTTTACTGCTGGCAGTATTCTTCTAAAAAAAAACATTCAGCCGGTCATATATGGTTGGGCTTTTTTCCGAAAGAAACATTACACTGGATGGTAACAAGTATGTTATAAACAAGCTTGTAACTTATTGAAACATATCAAACTGTTTATATATGGTTGGACGTTTTCTTTTTCCGAAAGAAACATTAAACTAGATGGCGATAAGTATGCTATAAAACAAAGCCTGCGACAGCCTCATTTTAAAAAGGGGTCATCAGTGAGCGATGGTGGTATGAGAACACTCAGACACTAAGCGGCAACCCTGGTGCCAAATGAACTCTCTTTTGGCAAAGATAGTCATTTTAACACCCCTAAACTTATACTTTCTGGCACCATAGCAAAGTGCAGGTATATACATGGACTACAGGCGGGCTTTTCCAAGCCTCCAATGTGGGAACCTACCTACAGAGAAATGGAGTGTTACGCTACCAAGGCAGCATACGTATAAATAAATGCACCGTAAACGAACTTGAATTATGATTTTATTAATAAGCGAGCAGTGAGATAGATAAGTATGTGGTGAAATAAAGCAGATTCAAGATTCAAGATTTAATTATCCTTTCACCCCTTTGGGGGTATGGAGGACATAAAACAAAAAAAAAAACAATGTAATCCACTTCAACATGACACAAAATGACTAAGCAAAATGCAGGAAGCGTTTTATGTGTATTAAAGGCGTAATGGCATAATCACTAAAACATAGAGCAGGCTGGTCATCATAAACTTACACCATTTTGCTGAATTTTAATTATTTACTCAGCTTTAACAGAACATTCTTGCCAGCCGAGAATAGTCTGCACAAGTTGTAAACAGATTTCACACTCGTATACTTTCTGGGAATAAAACGTACTCGTAACTCTTCATACTTTGGGCATTCCATAATGAAATGAAATTCGTCCCAACATCTTGTTTACAATCTTTACAAAAGCGTTCCTCGCGGGCAAGACCAAGTCTTCTTCCTACTTCAATCATGAGTTTGTGATTACTACATCGGAATTTAATTAAGGGAAATATATATAGATCAGGTAAATTGTTCAATGTAATTTTCACGTTTTAAATCTGTTTTATAATTTCTATAGAATAGGCATTTATTACTTGAATATAATACCCTATTCCACGAACGTACATAGTTATCTTTCAAAGATAAAGAAATGTTTCTACATAACGATCTTTCGTTAGAAAACTGCTGTGTTTCCCAGATACAACCATAGCCTGTTTCTACAAAAATGCTTTGTATACACTTTACCCACCCAGACATATAAATACCACTTTTATACAAGTCATATAAAACACAATATATTTTACTCGAATATTTATCCGTTTGAGTTGCTAGTGAGATCCAGAATCGGATCATTCGGGTTTTAATTTGCACAGACAACGGATAAATCCCAAGTTCCCCATATAATAACTCTGTCATGGTACTGAGATTAAGGTGGAGTAAATGCTTTAAGAACTCAAGCTGCACGCTTTCTATGATTTTGATATCTTCATAACCC
>JADBJO010011888.1:30000-38084 GCA_016801955.1 Conus betulinus
ATAGAGGACTTCTGAACATGTTTGCTTCAAATTTGTGTACATGCTGGAAGTAGGCATATCAACAACTTCACAGTTTGGAAGTGTGTATGAGGATGGGGTATATGGGCAAGCTTCAAAGCTGTGTGTATGTAGAATGGGAGTGTATGGGAAACCTTCACTGCTGTGTGTATGTTTTGGATGGGATATATGGGCAAGCTTCACTGCTGTGTGTATGTAGAATGGAGTGTATGGGAAACCTTCACTGCTGTGTGTATGTTGGATGGGATATATGGGCAAGCTTCACTGCTGTGTGTATGTTGGATGGGGTGTATGGGGCAAGCTTCACTGCTGTGTGTATGTTGGATGGGGGTGTATGGGAAAGCTTCAGCTTCACCGCTGTGTGTATGTAGGATGGGGTATATGGGCAAGCTTCACTGCTGTGTGTATGTTGGATGGGGGTGTATGTTGGATGGGCTTCAAAGCTTCACTGCTGTGTGTATGTAGGATGGGGTATATGGGCAAGCTTCACTGCTGTGTGCATGTTGGATGGGGATATAGGCAACCTTCAAAGCTGTGTGTATGTTGGATGGGGTATATGGGCAAGCTTCACTGCTGTGTGCATGTAGGATGGGGGTGTATGGGCAAGCTTCACTGCTGTGTGTATGTTGGATGGGGGTGTATGGCAAGCTTCACTGCGCTGTGGTGTATGTAGGATGGGGTATATGGACACCTTCACTGCTGTGTGCATGTTGGAGGGGGATATGGGCAACCTTCACTGCTGTGTGTATGTTGGATTGGGTATATGGGCAACCTTCAAAGCTGTGTGTATGTATGATGTGGTATATGGGCAACCTTCACTGCTGTGTGTATGTTGGATGGGGTATATGGGCAACCTTCACTGCTGTGTGTATGTTGGATGGGGTATGTGGGCAACCTTCAAAGCTGTGTGTATGTAGGATGGGGGGTGTATGGGCAAGCTTCACTGCTGTGAGTATGTAGGATGGGGGTGTCTGGGCAAGCTTCACTGCTGTGTGTATGTAGGATGGGGGTATATGGGCAAGCTTCACTGCTGTTTGTATGTAGGATGGGGTGTATGGGCAAGCTTCACTGCTGTGTGTATGTAGGATTGGGGTGTATGGACAACCTTCACTGCTGTGTGTATGTAAGGATGGGGGTATATGGGAAGGTTCATCACGCTGTGTGTATGTAGGATGGGGATATGGGCAAGCTTCACTGCTGTGTGCATGTAGGATTTGGTATATGGACACCTTCACCGCTGTGAGCATGTTGGAGGGTATATGGGGCAAGCTTCACTGCTGTGTATATGTTGGAGGGGTATATGGGCGACCTTCACTGCTGTGTGTATGTTACTTGATGGGGATATGGCAAGCTTCACTGCTGTGTGTATGTAGGATGGGTTATATGGACAACCTTTACTGCTGTGTGTATGTTGGAGGGGGATATGGGCAAGCTTCATGTTGCTGTGTGTATGTTGGATGGGGGTGTATATGGCAAGCTTCACTGCTGTGTGTATGTATACTGCTGTGTGTATGTTGGAGGGGGATATGGGTAAGCTTCACTGCTGTGTGTATGAAGGATGGGGTATGTGACAACCTTCACTGCTGTGTGTATGTTGGAGGGGGATACAGGCAAGCTTCACCGCTGTGTGTGTATGTTGGATGGGGGGTATGGGCAACCTTCACTGCTGTGTGCATGTAGGATGGGGTATATGGACAACCTTCACTACTGTGTGTATGTTGGAGGGGATATGGGCAAGCTTCACTGCTGTGTGTATGTATGATGGGGTATATGACAACCTTCACTGCTGTGTGTTGTATGTATGTGGGGTATATGGACAACCTTCACTGCTGTGCATATGCATGTAGTATGGGGGGGTGTATGGGCAAGCTTCACTGCTGTGTTGTATGTTGGATGGGGGTGTATGGGAAAGCTTCACCGCTGTGTGTATGTAGGATGGGGTATATGGACAACCTTCACTGCTGTGTGTATGTTGGAGGGGATATAGGCAACCTTCACTGCTGTGTGTATGTTTGAGGAGGTATATGGACAACCTTCACTGCTGTGTGTATGTTGGATGGTGTATATGGACAACCTTCACTGCTGTGTGTATGTTGGAGGGGGATATGGGCAAGCTTCACTGCTGTGTGTATGTAGGATGGGTATATATTGACAACCTTCACTGCTGTGTGTGTGTTGGAGGGGGATATGGGCAAGCTTCAAAGCTGGGCACAAATTTGATGCAGTAACATGGCAAGCCTTAAACTTGTGTGGCATTGGATGGGGGGGGGGGGGGGGGTTGGTGGAGGGTGGGGGGATGGGCAAGCTTTTCATGTTGGACAGGATTAAATGGGCAAGCTTTCATGCTGGATGATGGTATAATGGGCAAGCTTCATATTGGATAGGGATAAAACTGGGCAAGCTTTAATGTTGGATGATGGCATATGGGCAAGCTTTCATGCTGGATGATGGCATATGGGCAAGCTTGCATATTGGATAGGGATAAATGGGCAATTTTCATGTTGGATAGGGGATAAATGGGCAAACTTTCATGTTAGATGGGCGCATATGGGCAAGCCTTCATGTTGGATGGGGACATATGGGCAAGCTTTCATGTTGGATGGGGCATATGGGCAAGCTTTCATGTTGGATGGGGCATATAGGCAATCTTGCGTGTTGGATGGGGGCATATGGGCAAGCTTTCATGTTGGATGGGGGCATATGGGCAAGCTTTCATGTTGGATGGGGGCATATGGGCAAGCTTACGTGTTGGATGGGGGCATATGGTCAAAGCTTGCAGACTTGTTCCATGTTGTATGGGGTACAGGAAAGCTCATTCAGCGTGTCGTTGATGCTCTGCTAGATAAAGATCAGATTGTTTGAGCAATAACGCTCTTTTTGATGTGACTCAGTGGGTGAAATGCAGCCTGCATATACATCACTATCGTCATCTTAGTTAAAGCGACAGGCTCCTGGTACAAACCGTTTTCGTTCCCTTGAAAGTTTGCATTACTGAAAAAGCTAAATGTCGTTGATTGTCGACTGATCATAATCAGTTTATTTTAAGGCTATCCCTGAGTTGTGCTGACGCCCTTCATTGCACGCACACACACACACACACACACACACACACACACACACACACACACACACACACACACACCACACACACATACGCACGCCACGCACGAACGCATGCACGCATGCACAGAGATAGAGACAGACACAGACAGACAGAAACCCATAAGCTTTAACGCCACACTTCGATTATCAGCACGGGGCAAGATCTCTCTCCGGGCTCCCTTCATAACCCTTCAATGTCATAGTATCCCAAACAATACTGAACCAAGAAGAAAAGTCTGACTTTAATGACTTTCTCAAAATCAAATCAAATTTAGGCAGCAAGAAAGAAGCGGCAGGTTGAACAGATATATCTCACCGGCCTTCATAATGGCACTGTTAAAAGGCACATAACTCCAACACCAATGCCAATCGTGGTACCAAGTAGAACAGATACATCTCAACCGGCCTTCATAATGGCACTGTTAAAAGGCACATAACTCCAACACCAATGCCAATCGTGGTACCAAGTAGAACATATACATCTCACCGGCCCTCATAATGGCACTGTTAAAAGGCACATAACTTAAACACCAATGCTGATGGTGGTACCACTTCACCTGTCACTCTTTACAAACAAAGGGGACAGAAAAAAACAAAGATTCCAGCCCACAGCAGCCCCAAAAGAAGCTCTGACAGTGCACGTATTGCTTTCATTCGGCTCGAGCGCGTGGTGGAGAGTACATGTCGGATGAGGGGTGTATGTGCAAGCTTCTTCACAGCCGAACTCATGTGCTAGACCAGGGTTTATGGACAAACTTTATTGTTCTGTACACAAGTCAGTTGTGATGGTCTAACTTCACAGCTGTGTACACATGTTGGAACAGATGGTCATACTTCACAGCGTGTACACATGTTAGACAGATGGTCATACTGCACAACTGTGTACACGTGTTGGTAAGAGATGGTCATAGTTAACAGCTGTGTATATTGGAGCAGATGGTCATACTTGACAGCTGTGTACATGTATGAAGTGGGGGAGATACGGACAAGATCAAAGGCTATTGTCACACTTGAGATCAGGCTTTATTGTCCTGCATTGCTGGCGTGTACAGGGAAGAGATGAAGGATATATGGACAACATGTACACTTGTACAAATATGTCGAAGAAGGTATAGATAGATTGATTGATAGGTAGATTGATAGATAGATAAAGAGAGAGACAGACAGACAGACAGACAGACAGATCGATAGATAGATAGATAGATACAGTGAGAAGAGGAGGGAGGGAGGGAGATAACAGACACGCTCGTCTTCAAGTTCCTCGTAATCCATCAGTGTCTGTGGCAATTAAAGAACAATTTTTTTTTCCGGTGACATGTTCAACATTGGGCCCTCTGAGCTCCAGCAGCATAGAAGCAGTGGAACCACAAGAGGAACATCTACAGACCAACACACAGCAAACAACCACTGTGAATAACATCTGCTCACGTGCAGTGGAACCACAAGAGAAACATCTACAGACCAACACACAGCAAACAACCAGTCTGAATAACATCTGTTCACGTGCCTAATGCTGCTGTCTTTATTACTTCCAGTCCAGATAGAGTGACAAACATTGGCATGATTTTTTCCGCAGAGAAGTACAGTAGAAAGAAACTCGTGGAGAGCGTGGCAGCAGAGAGTCCTCAGAAGAGAAGCCCCCTTCAAGCAAGTGTTTCGGCCCTTATCTCTTCCACTTAATGACTCGCGCACTAACCACTGAGCCACTGGGACACCTGATATTTGTAGGAAAGTTAAGCCTTTATGAAGTTCACTTTTGTTCCTCCTTGACCAGATCCAGCTTGAACACCTCTCTGCTGCTTCTGCCATTGCTTTCAGGGCTCTGGTTTTTTTCCCTCCCTGCAACTGAGAGCTGTTTTCATGAGGCTGTATGCAGACGTTCCTACAAACCCCCTAGCTCCAATTTCTGCAGTGAGGACTTTGACCTGATAGCCTTCTCTCCTCAGGCTGTTTGCCAGATCAGCATACTTTTCAGTCTTGTAGATTTGAGCTGCCTCCATTCTGTTCTCATATGGCACCGTGAGCTCGATCATGATCAGCTGCTGGTTGACTGAGAGTGGACTACTATGTCTGGTCTCATGCCACTCTTGCTGATGATCTCTGGGTGACTCTTCCATTCTGGGAGGTCTGCAGTGCACTCCCAGTCATCTGCCCCGTCCAGCAGACTCTGCCTGCATGTTCCGAGTGGCACTGTTGTTCTTGGCCATGATGCGCTGCCTCCTGCCGTGAAGAATGTTGCGGGTGCTTTTGGAGTCCTGATTTTCCCTTTTTGTGGTGTTGGTACCAGCCCAGACTACTTGTACAATCTCTTTGAGCACTTGGTTGTGCCTCCATGTGTACCTTCCTTGAGCCAGGGCTACTTTACATGAGCTTAGGACATGCTCCACTGTTTGTTTTCCATGGCAGAGGGGGCATGAAGGATCGTCTGTTTTTTCCCCACTTCACCAGGTTTGCATTTGAGGGCAGAAGGTCATATGCAGATCTGAGAATGAAGCTGATCCTGAGAGGGGCCATGTGCCAAATGTCATTTCAAGAGTGAGACTTCTTTGGAGTGCATTCTCCCACGTTGTCCATTGCCCTTGCTGGCTCTGCTGGACTGCTTTTTGGAGTCTTTTTTTTTTGTCTTCTTCTGTTCTCATCTCCTGAATCATCATGTCTCTTTTGGGCTTTTCCTTTGGCCTTTGACCACCATTCAGTTTTTGGTCACCCCCAGTCCTTGTCTGTTGGTCTGTGTGTGTCCTGTTATTTCTCTGATCTTGAGACTTTCTTTTGCAGAGTCCATCGCCTCTTGAACTTTCCATTTTCTGCCTGTCTTCAGCTGGGGCTTGATTGTTTCTACCACCTTGTCTCCTGAGTCCTTCAGCATGCTTTGAAGTCTGATCTTCCCTGCTTTATATTCCTCCAGGATGGATTGTCAGTGGTAGTTTCAGCTTTGCTTGGCGACAGTACAGCGCTATGTCAGTCAGAGAGGGTGGGACACCAAGCCATTTCCCTTGTGAACTTGTTGATTTTGGATTCCATTTGCCTCCACTATGCTGGTGCAGATGTCGTATATCCAGAGGCCATAGGAGCTTTGGTATCAGCATGAACTGCAGACACCAGACCTTGTATTTGCCAGGGAGCCCACACTGGTCAATGGTCTCCAAGCCTTCTTCTTCCGACATCTGTTTGGTTTCTTTTGCTCTTTGTGTGTCTTTCAGAATATCATCATACCATCTTCCAAGGCTCTTGACTGGCTCTTCTGTAACTGTTGGAATGGACCTGGTTGGCAACACTGAAGACCACAGATTCGGCCACTTTTTCCTTTCCTCAGTGAGAGACTCCGTGATTTCTTTGGCTTGACTTCATTCTGAATGAATTCTGACTATGTCATCCAGCTCTCCAGCACATGACACGTGTCTCGTCTTCTCTGGATGAAATCACTGTAGTGTCATCCATGAAGGCCTTGAGAGGGGGCATCTTGTATCCATCGCCAAGGTCTGTTTTGTCTTGCGTCGCTTGTTGCTGCTTTCAAGATGACTTCCATTTGCCAACACAAACAGTATTGGGGAAATTGCACAGCCCATTGCAATGCCCACTTCCAAGTTGATCCAATCTGTTGTGTACTCCTTGGTAGAGAACCGCATTGAAAAGCCATTGAAGTACTTCTTGAGCATGTCGCGGATGTTCTTTGGCACATGGTATATCTCAAGAGCCAACTGTATCATCTCATGGGGTACAGATCCATATGCGTTTTGCCAGATCAAGCCACACTACGTCCAGGTCTCTCCTTTCTGTTTTTGCTCTTTGGATTGCGTCCAGATCATTGTGGCGTGTTTCTACACCAGCCAGCCACGCCTGGGGTGCCACCTTTCTGGACTGACACATCCAAGTACTTGTTTTTCCATGAGGTACTTGGTCAGCCTTGCTGCCATGACAGAGAGGAAGATTTTCCCTTCGACGTTCAGTAGTGATATTGCCTGAACTGGCTGTTGTCACTTGAGTTTTGCTCTTTGGGGATGTACACACCATCTGCCGTCATCCACTGGCCGCTGATCTTCTGGTTTCTCCAAGCTGATCGCAGCAGCCTGTGGAGCCACTCCAGCACCTTGGGACATTTCTTGTACAGCTGGTAAGGTATTCCGTTTGCCCCTGGTGATGATTTGGCTCTGGCTTTGTCGACCACCTTGATTTCCGCCAACGTTGGAGGCTTGTCATTGAACCGTTCCTCAGGGTTGCTTAGCCACACCAGACATTGAATGTCGAGTGGTGCTTTGCTCTGTGAGTCAGAGTATGTTTTCCTCAGATGCTGCTCAAGAACTGTTTTGTCCACACTTAGGGTCCCAGATTTTGGCTGCTCAAACAGAGTTCTGGCAAACTGGAAGGGGTCTCTGAAGAAGCGCTCTGTGTCTTCTTCTTTTTGCTCTTCCTCTTCCTCGCAGATTCCACTTTGCTGAGGGCGCTGTGTTTTGCTTTCAGGTCTTCCCAGAGTTTTTCCAAGCCTTGTTTTTCAGCTGGCAGTGCGGTCTTCATTTGCTTCTTGAGGTTTTTCTTTTGGACCCTGATCTTGTCCATCTCTTCTTGGCGTCTGGATTTCTTTGGAGGTGTTTTCTCTTTAGGTAGTTTTGCTCTATAGGCGTATCTACATGTGGCATACACAATGTCCCCATATGTGGCTAGTTTGTGTTCCAGGGTGCTTTTCCCTATCAGTGCATCGAGTCTTTGGACGATTTTTGCATCCAGTTTCTCCCAATCTTCAGTCTCGCTTGCTCGTGGCCGATTGAGTTTCAGGCGCCTTGCTTTGAGGGCCTGTGCAAATTCCTCATCCGAACCAACAGCGTGGATATCCTTGGCACTGTGGTTTAAATCCTGGCCTTGGTCTTCCGACGTCTTAGCTGAACTATATGTGTAGTATTGAAGGCACCATACTATGTCTCTAGTATTGAAGGCACCATACTCTGTGTCTAGTACTGAAGGCACCATAC
>JADBJO010011888.1:42199-52199 GCA_016801955.1 Conus betulinus
CCAATCTTCAGTCTCGCTTGCTCGTAGCCGATTGAGTTTCAGGCGCCTGGCTTTGAGGGCCTGTGCAAATTCCTCATCCGAACCAACAGCGTGGATATCCTTGGCACTGTGGTTTAAATCCTGGCCTTGGTCTTCCGACGTCTTAGCTGCTGACGCAGTGCGCTGCTGCTCATTCAGATGAGTCTTCACACATCCCATCTTTGTACAAAAAAGCACAAAAACTGTTCAAAGACGGGGTTTAATTGATGTAATATTTTGCACGAGGAAAAATATATTTGGATCTGGTAGTGAAGTATGTGTACTTCACCCTGTGTTTAGTATTGAAGGCAACATACTATATGTGTGGTATTGAAGGCACCATACTATGTCTCTAGTATTGAAGGCACCATACTATGTGTCTAGTACTGAAAGGCACCATACTATGTGTGTAGTATTGAAGGCACCATACTATGTGTGTAGTATTGTAGCCACCATACAATGTGTCTAGTACTGAAGGCACCATACTATGTGTCTAGTATTGTAGCCACCATACTATGTGTCTAGTACTAAAGGAACCATATTATGTGTGTAGTATTGTAGCCACCATACTATGTGTCTAGTATTGTAGCCACCATACTATGAGTCTAGTACTGAAGGCACCATACTATGTGTCTAGTATTGTAGGCACACATACTATGTGTCTAGTACTGAAGGCACCAGACTATGTGTCTAGTACTGAAGGCACCGTACTGTATGTGTAATATTGAAGGCACTATACTATGTGTCTAGTACTGAAAGCACCATACTATGTGTCTAGTACTGAAGACATGCTGGCAACTTCCAAGACTTTTGGTCGGTACTGGCGCAGTGGCGGCTTCACCTGTGACACCTTCAAATCTCTGTGAAGTTCCTTCTCCGAGGGTTGTGGTGTCACAGGATCAGCTGTCCCGTCCTTCTCCGAGGGTTGTGGTGTTACTGGATTAGCTGTCCCGTCTCTCCGAGGGTTGTGGTGTCACAGGATCCGCTGTCCCGTCCTTCTCCGAGGGTTGTGGTGTTACTGGATTAACTGTCCCGTCCTTCTCCGAGGGTTGTGGTGTCACAGGATCAGCTGTCCCGTCCTTCTCCGACGGTTGTGGTGTTACTGGATTAGCTGTCCCGTCTCTCCGAGGGTTGTGGTGTTACTGGATTAGCTGTCCCGTCCTTCTTCGAGGGTTGTGGTGTCGCAGGATTAGCTGTCCCGTCTCTCCGAGGGTTGTGGTGTTACTGGATTAGCTGTCCCGTCTCTCCGAGGGTTGTGTGTCGCAGGATCAGCTGTCCCGTCCTTCTCCGAGGGTTGTGGTGTCACAGGATCAGCTGTCCTGTCCATCTCCGAGGGTTGTGGTGTCACAGGATCAGCTGTCCCGTGAGGGTTCACAGGATCAGCTGTCCTGTTCATCCCCGAGGGTTGTGGCGTCACAGGATCAGCTGTCGTTATGTCCACCTGGACTGCCGTGTTCTTCTGTTTCCGTCAGCACCCCCCTCCCCTACGTCCCTCCCCCTCCTTACTCCATGCCTCCTCCCCCTCCATTCTTCGTCTCTGTCTCTGTCTCTGTCTCTCTCTCTCTCTCTGATTCCTGCCTGTCCCTAACGGATACTCTCTGCCTTTCAATTTCTCTTTCACTTCCCTCAATTGTCGACCACATCCGTTTTTACATGACCACTCTACCCCTCTCCGAACCAAGCCCCATGGTTCATGACCCGACCAATACCCTCTAGCCGTATATCACACCTTACCAATACCCTCTTGCTGTATATCCAAGACACCCGACCAATACCCTCTAGCCGTATATCACACCTTACAATACCCTCTTGCTGTATATCCAAGACCCCAACCAATACCCTCTAGCCTTATATCACACCCGACCAATACCCTCCGTATATCAGCCCAATACCCTCTCCTGTATATCCAAGACACCCGACCAATACCCTCTAATCGTACATCACACCTGACCCGACCAATACCCTCTAGCCGTATATCACATCCCCTCTACCAATACCCTCTAGCCGTATATCCAAGACACCCGACCAATACCCTCTAATCGTACATCACACCTGACCAATACCCTCTAGTCGTATATCACACCCGACCAATACCCTCTAGCCGTATATCGAACCCGACCAATACCCTCTAATCGTCTAGCTGTATATAGCCAATATCGAACCCGACCAATACCCTCTAGCCGTATATCCAAGACACCCGACCAATACCCTCTAGCCGTATATCCAAAACACCCGACCAATACCCTCTAGCCGTATATCCAAAACACCCGACCAGTACCCTCTAGCCGTATATCCAAAACACCCGACCAATACCCTCTAGCCGTATATCCAAAACACCCGACCAGTACCCTCTAGCCGTATATCCAAAACACCCGACCAGTACCCTCTAGCCGTATATCCAAAACACCCGCCCAGTACCCTCTAGCCGTAAATCCAAAACACCGCCCAGTACCCTCTAGCCGTATATCCAAGACACCCACCCAGTACCCTCTAGCCGTATATCACACCCGACCCAATACCCTCTAGCAGTATATCACACCCCCCGACTAATACCCTCCAGCCGTATATCCAAGACAAGAATGGTTCCAATTCCCCACAAAGAGCACAGAATTATGCTAGAAGACTATATCAAAGAGATTTAGATAGCTTAGGGAACTATATGAAAGAAAATGGTCTGTCCTTGTCCACTGAAAAAACAAATATGATGTTGTTTAATGCAGGAAGCAATCTAGAAAATTTACCAGTCTTCAAACTTCTAGGGGAACCTTTAGAATATAAACAAAGTATTAAAATTTTTAGGACTTTTCCTTACTCCAAAATTATCTTGGAATATTCATTTTGAATACATATTAACAAAGGCTAGGAAAAGTTTGAACTTACTAAAGATCATAAGCAGACTACCCTGGGGAATGGATTCAAAAAAACTCTACTTCATCTTTCTATCGCTCTTGTTAGATCAAAAACTTACGTATGGTCAAGAAGTGTACTTTAGCGCTCCAAAATTTCTTCTAAAAAAATTACAAAGTTTGGATTGCAAAGCCATTAAATTTGCTCTTGGTATCCCTATTCATGCCTCAAACGCAAAGACATATAGAGAAGCTGGAATCTTGCCCCTTGATGATTATCGTGAACTAGCTGCATCAAAATTTGTCATAAAATCGAGTGCTGGTGATAATTACATTCAAGAAGATTTAAAAATTAGATCCGACCGACACTGACTTTCCAAAAAGAGCAATTACGATTAAATCGCAAGAAACAATAGCTACATACACTTCTGATTTGATTAATGTTCAAAAAAAAGATATTAAAGAAGGCTAAAAAAACCATCTTCTCATTTATTCCATCATGGGAGATACCAAAACCTATTCTTGATACTGGTTATTCTGATATCAAAAAAAGAGTAAATATTAATATCATCACAAATTTAGCAAAATCACATGTATACGAAAGATATCAAAATCATTTTCAGGTGTTTACTGATGGTTCAGTTTTAGATGATGGAAATGTTGGTGCAGCATTTGTTATTCCTTCCCTTAAAACTCAAAGATCGTTCTTTCTGGTAGCAATTATCTATATTTACAGCCGAATTAGTAGCTATAATGATGGCAATGGAATTTCTAACAGATCTTCCCATTAACATCGCTCAGGTAGTTTTCTTTGTAGATTCAAAATCAGTCCTACTTGCCCTTGACTCCTCCAATATTTCGACCCGACCGACCTTGTGTTTGAAATTAAATATCTTTTATACTGTCTGGCATCTAAAGACATTTTTATAGAATTTTGCTGGATTCCTTCGCATACTGGTATACTTGGAAATGAACTGGCTGATAGGGCTGCGAAAAAAAAAGGTGCTAAAAAAGCAGCAGGGTCATTTTCTGAGTTAAAAATAAAACCGTCAGTAGTGGAATGCTATCGTACCCTTGAATCGACTGCACGGAAGAGAGCTCAAACAAATGTTGATACGCCTACCGAGATTTCATCCAACCAATGGGAAGCTTTTCCATTAGACCTTGTATTAAGAAAAACGACTGATCTTCCAGTTTATTATTCCAGACAAATATCTTCCCTTATAATTCGATTAAAGCTAAATGCTTTAAAAACAAAGTTTAGTAAGAATACTAACTGTATTTGTGGTAAAGAGATAACACTGAACCATATTCTGTTCAATTGTCACAAGTTGACTACATTCTTACCAACATCTTTGCGATCCAATACTTTTTCTGAAAAAAACTTGCAAGATCTACTTTCGAATCATTCTTTGATGATCGAAATTGCTGAATACTTAATACATAGTCCGATTGGGGTTTTTATTTAGATAGTTTTGAGCTTCATTGTGTCTAAGATAGTGAATGGATTTTTGTTTTCTTGCTATATGTTAATTTTTTCCCACTAACTGTTGTATTTAAGATGATTGATCTGTTAAATGTTCAGTTTAGACACACATATACAGATACATACACGCACACACTCACATACAAAGGCCTACATTCATGCTTACACAACACATAGGCTTATTCATCTAATCATTCAGTCAGTCAGGCACTCTCTTCTTTCATTCACGTCTAATATCACTCAAAGTGAACAGACGTTAAACAGAAGTTTAACAATAGTCTTCAACCGTCAACACTGACAAGATCAATACCAAACTCTCTTTATTAGAACATACTATCATGCCAGACCATTGCAATCAACAAAGTGCCATGCAGAAAATTCCAGTCTGAACAACTTCCTTAAATAATGTCAAAGTGGAAGATGAAGAAGAAAAAAGGGGAGGTAGACAGCGAGGTACATTTTGGCACTCAATGTGACACTGTTAAAAGGCACATAACTTTGTAGCAATGCTACACAAGGGGATTATTGATCTAGCGCTCACGCAGACAGGAGAAACAGAACGGACAAGGTTAACCCCCGCCCCATCAATGGAAGTTCCAAGCGTGTAAATATACCTTTCAAGGGAAAATCAGGACTCCAAAAGCACCCGCAACATTCTTCACGGCAGGAGGCAGTGAATCATGGCCAAGAACAACAGTGCCACTCGGAACATGCAGGCAGAGTCTGCTGGACGGGGCAGATGACTGGGAGTGCACTGCAGACCTCCCAGAATGGAAGAGTCACCCAGAGATCATCAGCAAGAGTGGCATGAGACCAGACATAGTAGTCCACTCTCAGTCAACCAAGCAGCTGATCATGATCGAGCTCACGGTGCCATATGAGAACAGAATGGAGGCAGCTCAAATCTACAAGACTGAAAAGTATGCTGATCTGGCAAACAGCCTGAGGAGAGAAGGCTATCAGGTCAAAGTCCTCACTGCAGAAATAGGAGCTAGGGGGTTGTAGGAAACGTCTGCATACAGCCTCATGAAACAGCTCTCAGTTGCAGGGAGGGAAAAAAAAGCAGAGCCCTGAAAGCAATGGCAGAAGCAGCAGAGAGGTGTTCAAGCTGGATCTGGTCAAGGAGGAACAAAAGTGAACTTCATAAGGCTTAACTTTCCTATAAAATATCAGGTGTCCCAGTGGCTCAGTGGTTAGTGCGCGAGTCATTAAGTGGAAAATGAGCATGTCCAGAGGGTCATGGGTTCGAATCCCAGCCATGACTCGTCCCAAGATGTGGAAAAAAGGGCAGCAGAGGGACATCCGGAGTCATGAACCGGGTGTGGCCCAACCCCCCTAGAGTGTCAGGAGTTAAGGGCCGAAACACTTGCTTGAAGGGGGCTTCTCTTCTGAGGACTCTCTGCTGCCACGCTCTCCACGAGTTTCTTTCTTCTCTACTTCATTCGACACTTGTTCAGAATTGAAAGTAAACGTGGGATGAGAGATTTATGTGCAAGATTCACTGCCGTGTGGACATGTGGCATACGGGATTTATAGGCAAGATTCACAGCTGCGTACTCATGTGAGGTCAGGGATTTATCGTTTAGATTCACAGCTGTGTACTCATGTGAATTAAAGGATTTATAGACAAGATTCACGGCTGTGTATATACATGGGAGATGTGGGATTTATTAACAAGCTTCAATATTTCGTAATTTGTGGGGAACGAGGAATTAATGAGGAGCTTCAAAGCCTTGTGCTTGTAAAGGATTCATAGACAGGAATCAAAATTATGTACTTATGTCGGACGAGCGATTTGTGAGCAAGTTTTACCGTTGTATACTTGTTGGATAGGTGATATATGGGCAAACTTCACAGGTGGATAAATACTGGACAGGGATATATTGGCAAGCTTTGCAGGTGTGAACATGTTGGCTGGATGATATATGGGCAAACTTCACAGGTGGATAAATACTGGACAGGGATATATTGGCAAGCTTTGCAGGTGTGTATATGTTGGTTAGGGGTATATGACAGGCTTCAAAGATGTGTATATGTTGATTAGGGGGGGTATATGACAGGCTTCAAAGATGTATATATGTTGGTTAGGGGTATATGGGCAAGCTCTACAGCTGTATACACACTGCATGCCTGCCATAAAAATGCTTCCCATGTGTGGACGTGTTGGATGTAGGCATATGGACAAGCGTCAAAACTGGATGAATAGACTGGTTGTAGGTACATAGACAATCTTCTCAACCGTGTGTACATATTGGACGGCGGTGTATGGAAGGTGTACATGTTGGATGTAGGTGTATGGAAAAGCTTCTCAACTGTGCACACATTGGAGGGGTGTATGGAGAGAGACATGTTGGATGCAGGGATATGAAAATCTTCGGACTTGAATACCTGTTGGATGCAGGTATACGGACAACCCAAAAGCGGTGTATATTCTGAATGGGGGTATGTTGGCAAGCTGTATAGATGTTGCGTGAGGAGTATATTGCCAAATTCACCAGGTGTATACATATGATAAGTGATTGTTCGTTCTTCGTTTTCATTGTCCTAAATGTTATTTGTTTTGCCTGCAGAAGACCGAAGAGGTCAAAAGACATCTAGTTTGTCCATCGGAATCAATCAGTTTTCTTTTTGAAGGTGTGTGCATGTTGGATGCGGGTATACGAACAGCAGTGCATGTTGAACGCAGTTGTATGGAGAATCTTCATGAATGTGTTCATGTTGGATGGGAGATTATGGACCAGCTTTACAGTGGGGTCTGACAGGAGTCCAGGGGCATGATTTACATGTCCTGGATGTGGGTATTTAGGCAAGCTTTAAAGATGTGCACTTGTTCACACGAACAAGATTTACAGGTGTTTATATTCTGGAAGTGACAATGTAGACAATTGTTTATGTGTTCAAATGTTGGATAGGGGTACGTGGGCAACATTATAGGAGTATACTGGGGTATACAGGCAGCTCGTGAACAGGTCAGATTGGAGCAAGTTGTACAGATGTGTGCATGCTGTATGAGGCTATATGGCCAAGGATTACAGGCGTGTACATATTGCATAGGGGTATGTGGCCAAGTATTATTGGTGTGTACATATTGCATAGGGGTATGTGGCCAAGTGTTATTGGTGTGTACATATGCATAGGGGTATGTGGCCAAGTATTATTGGTGTGTACATATTGCATAGAGATATATGGCCAAGTATTATTGGTGTACATATATTGGATAGAGATATAGCCAAGTAGTATTGGTGGGTAGAAAAGTTACTTACTTTGTCTTAGTTAATTTGCCAGCATCTATGAGAAAAAACGAACTTGATGCTATTCAATGAGGTGATGGTGCCGGAAAAAAATACATGCCTTTACTGCTGGCAGTATTCTTCTAAAAAAAACATTCAGCCGGTCATATATGGTTGGGCTTTTTTCCGAAAGAAACATTACACTGGATGGTAACAAGTATGTTATAAACAAGCCTGTAACTTATTGAACATATCAAACTGTTTTATATATGGTTGGACGTTTTCTTTTTCCGAAAGAAACATTAAACTGGATGGCGATAAGTATGCTATAAACAAAGCCTGCGACAGCCTCATTTTAAAAAGGGGTCATCAGTGAGCGATGGTGGTATGAGAACACTCAGACACTAAGCGGCAACCCTGGTGCCAAATGAACTCTCTTTTGGCAAAGATAGTCATTTTAACACCCCTAAACTTATACTTTCTGGCACCATAGCAAAGTGCAGGTATATACATGGACTACAGGCGGGCTTTTCCACGCCTCCAATGTGGGAACCTACCTACAGAGAAAATGGAGGAGTGTTACGCTACCAAGGCAGCATACGTATAAATAAATGCACCGTAAACGAACTTGAATTATGATTTTATTAATAAGCGAGCAGTTAAAGGCGTAATGGCATAATCACTAAAACATAGAGCAGGCTGGTCATCATAAACTTACACCATTTTGCTGAATTTTAAATATTTACTCAGCTTTAACAGAACATTCTTGCCAGCCGAGAATAGTCTGCACAGGTTGTAAACAGATTTCACACTCGTATACTTTCTGGGAATAAAAAACGTACTCGTAACTCTTCATACTACTTTGGGATTCCATAATGAAATGAAATTCGTCTCCAACATCTTGTTTACAATCTTTACAAAAGCGTTCCTCGCGGGCAAGACCAAGTCTTCTTCTACTTCAATCATGAGTTTGTGATTACTACATCGGAATTTAATTAAGGGAAATATATATAGATCAGGTAATTGTCAATGTAATTTTCACGTTTGAAATCTGTTTTATAATTTCTATAGAATAGGCATTTTACTTGAATATAATACCCTATTCCACGAACGTACATAGTTATCTTTCAAAGATAAAGAAATGTTTCTACATAACGATCTTTCGTTAGAAAAAACTGCTGTGTTTCCCAAATACAATCATATAGCCTGTTTACAAAAATGCTTTGTATACACTTTATCCACCCAGACATATAAATACCATTTTTATACAAGTCATATAAAACACAATATATTTTTTACTCGAATATTTATCCGTTTGAGTTGCTAGTGAGATCCAGAATCGGATCATTCGGGTTTTAATTTGCACAGACAACGGATAAATCCCAAGTTCCCCATATAATAACTCTGTCATGGTACTGCGATTAAGGTGGAGTAAATGCTTTAAGAACTTAAGCTGCAAGCTTTCTATGATTTTGATATCTTCATAACCCCATATTTCACAGCCATATAATAGCACAGGTACAACCATCTTTTCAAAAAGATCTAAAACAATATTCACGGGTAATTTTTGATTTCGAGCGACTTGGAGTAATGAAAACATTGCACTTTGTGCTTGATCATGCCTATGTTTTTTTTTTTATTTATGAAATTTACCAGATCTACTAAAACAGATTCCCAAATATTTGAAACTATCTACTATTTCAATGACTTCGTTACCAAATTTAAACACGTGTTTATTATTCTTACGTCCATTGAATATCACAACTTTAGTTTTCTGTACATTAACAGTTAGTTTCCATCCAGTACAATACTCTTTAAACGCAGTAAGAGCTTTTTGCAAAGCATTACATGAGGTAGCAAGCAAAACAGTGTCATCAGCATACAAAAGCAAAAATAAACGCAAAGATAACTGCTTAAGTCTGCATCAGGAAGATCTAAATCAATATTTAACGAAGTACAATTTTGATCAGAAAAATATTGTTCGAGGTCATTCAAAAACAAAGAAAAAAGAACCGGAGACAAATTTTCTCCTTGCGCACACACCTATAAACTACTAAAATAATCAGATTTGTTACCGCTTATGAAAACACACGATTTGATTTGATGATACATGTTTATAATCACCTGGAGAATCTTACCATTCACTCCTTGCTTTACAAGTTTTTGCCATAGTCCTAATCTCCACACAGAATCAAAAGCCTTCCTAAAGTCAACAAAAGCACAAAACAATTGCTTTTTTTTTTAGCAGCGCAAATATCTACAAGGCTTTTCAAAAACAAATAAATGATCCAATGTGGAATGACCACGACGAAAACCAGCCTGACTTTCAGAAAGCAGCTTATTACTTTCAAGAAAATCAGTTAATCGATTATTCAAAATCGTTGTAAACAATTTACCTACGCAGCTAAGCAGTGTTATTC
>JADBJO010011888.1:57199-61644 GCA_016801955.1 Conus betulinus
TGGGAAACCTTCACTGCTGTGTGTATGTTGATGGGGGATATATGGGCAAGCTTCACTGCTGTGTGTATGTTGGATGGGGTGTATATGGGCAAGCTTCACTGCTGTGTGTATGTTGGATGGGGGTGTATGGGAAAGCTTCACCGCTGTGTGTATGTAGGATGGGGGGTATATGGGCAAGCTTCACTGCTGTGTGTATGTTGGATGGGGGTGTATGGGAAAGCTTCACCGCTGTGTGTATGTAGGATGGGGTATATGGGCAAGCTTCACTGCTGTGTGCATGTTGGAGGGGGATATAGGCGTCCTTCAAAGCTGTGTGTATGTTGGATGGGGTATATGGGCAAGCTTCACTGCTGTGTGCATGTAGGATGGGGGTGTATGGGCAAGCTTCACTGCTGTGTGTATGTTGGATGGGGGTGTATGGGACAAGCTTCACCGCTGTGTGTATGTAGGATGGGGTATATGGACAACCTTCACTGCTGTGTGCATGTTGGAGGGGATATGGGCAACCTTCACTGTGTGTGTGTATGTTGGATGGGGTATATGGGCAACCTTCAAAGCTGTGTGTGTATGTTGGATGGGGTATATGGGCAACCTTCACTGCTGTGTGTATGTTGATGGGGTATATGGGCAACCTTCACTGCTGTGTGTATGTTGGATGGGGTATGTGGGCAACCTTCAAAGCTGTGTGTATGTAGGATGGGGGTGTATGGGCAAGCTTCACTGCTGTGAGTATGTAGGATGGGGGTGTATGAGCAAGCTTCACTGCTGTGTGTGTATGTAGGATGGGGGTATATGGGCAAGCTTCACTGCTGTTTGTATATAGGATGGGGGTGTATGGGCAAGCTTCACTGCTGTGTGTATGTAGGATTGGGGTGTATGGTTAAGCTTCACTGCTGTGTGTATGTAGGATGGGGGTATATGGGAAAGGTTCATCGCTGTGTGTATGTAGGATGGGGGATATGGGCAAGCTTCACTGCTGTGTGCATGTAGGATGGGGTATATGGACAACCTTCACCGCTGTGAGCATGTTGGGGGGGGTATGGGGGCGAGCTTCACTGCTGTGTATATGTTGGAGGGGTATATGGGCGACCTTCACTGCTGTGTGTATGTTGGAGGGGGATATGGGCAAGCTTCACTGCTGTGTGTATGTAGGATGGGTTATATGGACAACCTTTACTGCTGTGTGTATGTTGGAGGGGGATATGGGCAAGCTTCACTGCTGTGTGTATGTTGGATGGGGTGTATGGGCAAGCTTCACTGCTGTGTGTATGTACTGCTGTGGTGTATGTTGGAGGGGGATATGGGTAAGCTTCACTGCTGTGTGTATGAAGGATGGGGTATGTGGACAACCTTCACTGCTGTGTGTATGTTGGAGGGGGATACAGGCAAGCTTCACCGCTGTGTGTATGTTGGATGGGGTATATGGGCAACCTTCACTGCTGTGTGCATGTAGGATGGGGTATATGGACAAACCTTCACTACTGTGTGTATGTTGGAGGGGGATATGGGCAAGCTTCACTGCTGTGTGTATGTAGGATGGGTATATGGACAACCTTCACTGCTGTGTGTATGTAGGATGGGGTATATGGACAACCTTCACTGCTGTGTGCATGTAGGATGGGGGTGTATGGGCAAGCTTCACTGCTGTGTGTATGTTGGATGGGGGTGTATGGGAAAGCTTCACCGCTGTGTGTATGTAGGATGGGGTATATGGACAACCTTCACTGCTGTGTGTATGTTGGAGGGGGATATAGGCAACCTTCACTGCTGTGTGTATGTTGGAGGAGGTATATGGACAACCTTCACTGCTGTGTGTATGTTGGATGGTGTATATGGACAACCTTCACTACTGTGTGTATGTTGGAGGGGGATATGGGCAAGCTTCACTGCTGTGTGTATGTAGGATGGGGTATATGGACAACTTTCACTGCTGTGTGTGTGTTGAGGGGGATATGGGCAAGCTTCAAAGCTGGGCACAAATTTGATGCAGTAACATGGCAAGCCTTAAACTTGTGTGCATGGTGGAGGGGGGGGGGATGGGGGGGGGGGGTGATGGCAAGCTTTCATGTTGGACAAGGATTAAATGGGCAAGCTTTCATGCTGGATGATGGTATATGGGCAAGCTTGCATATTGGATAGGGGATAAATGGGCAAGCTTTAATGTTGGATGATGGCATATGGGCAAGCTTTCATGCTGGATGATGGCATATGGGCAAGCTTGCATATTGGATAGGGGATAAATGGGCAAGTTTTCATGTTGGATAGGGGATAAATGGGCAAACTTTCATGTTAGATGGGCGCATATGGGCAAGCCTTCATGTTGGATGGGGACATATGGGCAAGCTTTCATGTTGGATGGGGGCATATGGGCAAGCTTTCATGTTGGATGGGGGCATATAGGCAATCTTGCGTGTTGGATGGGGGCATATGGGCAAGCTTTCATGTTGGATGGGGGCATATGGGCAAGCTTTCATGTTGGATGGGGGCATATGGGCAAGCTTACGTGTTGGATGGGGGCATATGGTCAAAGCTTGCAGACTTGTTCCATGTTGTATGGGGTACAGGAAAGCTCATTCAGCGTGTCGTTGATGCTCTGCTAGATAAAGATCAGATTGTTTGAGCAATAACGCTCTTTGATGTGACTCAGTGGGTGAAATGCAGCCTGCACTATACATCACTATCGTCATCTTAGTTAAAGCGACAGGCTCCTGGTACAAACCGTTTCGTTCCCTTGAAAGTTTGCATTACTGAAAAAGCTAAATGTCGTTGATTGTCGACTGATCATAATCAGTTTATTTTAAGGCTATCCCTGAGTTGTGCTGACGCCTTTCATTGCACGCACACACACACACACACACACACACACACACACACACACACACACACACACACACACACACACACACACACACACACGCACGCACGAACGCATGCACGCATGCACAGAGATAGAGACAGACAGACAGACAGAAACCCATAAGCTTTAACGCCACACTTCGATTATCAGCACGGGCAAGATCTCTCTCCGGGCTCCCTTCATAACCCTTCAATGTCATAGTATCCAAAACAATACTGAAACCAAGAAGAAAAGTCTGACTTTAATGACTTTCTCAAAATCAATCAAATTTAGGCAGCAAGAAAGAAGAAGCGGCAGGTTGAACAGATATATCTCACCGGCCTTCATAATGGCACTGTTAAAAGGCACATAACTCCAACACCAATGCCAATCGTGGTACCAAGTAGAACAGATACATCTCACCGGCCTTCATAATGGCACTGTTTAAAAGGCACATAACTCCAACACCAATGCCAATCGTGGTACCAAGTAGAACACAGATGCATCTCACCGGCCCTCATAATGGCACTGTTAAAAGGCACATAACTTAAACACCAATGCTGATGGTGGTACCACTTCACCTGTCACTCTTACAAACAAAGGGGACAGAAAAAAACAAAGATTCCAGCCCACAGCAGCCCCAAAAGAAGCTCTGACAGTGCACGTATTGCTTTAATTCGGCTCGAGCGCGTGGTGGAGAGTACATGTCGGATGAGGGGTGTATGTGCAAGCTTCACAGCCGAACTCATGTGCTAGACCAGGGTTTATGGACAAAACTTTATTGTTCTGTACACAAGTCAGTTGTGATGGTCTAACTTCACAGCTGTGTACACATGTTGGAACAGATGGTCATACTTCACAGCGTGTACACATGTTAGAACAGATGGTCATACTGCACAACTGTGTACACGTGTTGGTAAGAGATGGTCATAGTTAACAGCTGTGTATATATTGGAGCAGATGGTCATACTTGACAGCTGTGTACATGTATGAAGTGGGGGAGATACGGACAAGATCAAAGGCTATTGTCACACTTGAGATCAGGCTTTATTGTCCTGCATTGCTGGCGTGTACAGGGAAGAGATGAAGGATATATGGGACAACATGTACACTTGTACAAATATGTCGAAGAAGGTATAGATAGATTGATTGATAGGTAGATTGATAGATAGATAAAGAGACAGACAGACAGACAGACAGACAGACAGATAGATAGATAGAAGATAGATAGATACAGTGAGAAGAGGGAGGGAGGGAGGGAGATAACAGACACGCTCGTCTTCAAGTTTCGTAATCCATCAGTGTCTGTGGCAATTAAAGAAACAATTTTTTTTCCGGTGACATGTTCAACATTGGGCCCTCTGAGCTCCAGCAGCATAGAAGCAGTGGAACCACAAGAGGAACATCTACAGACCAACACACAGCAAACAACCCACTGTGAATAACATCTGCTCACGTGCAGTGGAACCACAAGAGAAACATCTACAGACCAACACACAGCAAACAACCAGTCTGAATAACATCTGTTCACGTGCCTAATGCTGCTGTCTTTATTACTTCCAGTCCAGATAGAGTGACAAACATTGGCATGATTTTTCCGCAGAGAAGT
>JADBJO010011889.1:7500-15000 GCA_016801955.1 Conus betulinus
ACCTACACACACTAACAATATCAGCTTAAAGCAAATACCTGACTGGACTACAAATCAAGCAGAAAGTAACTTTTAAAGCAAAATCAATATCAGAAAAAAACATCTGTCACAGACATGCCTGATAAATGTGGTAGAAATGCCTTGAGAGGCACACATTCGAACAAACATGATCTCTTGTCAATTTTGTTTTCCCCCCGCATATGCATTTTGTTGCAGATCTATATTTAGTTCTAAAGGCATCCAGTTTCAATCGATGAAATATTGAAACGAAGTTTCTGTATTGATGCATATCATAAATGTGCAGATTTTGGATGCTTTTGAAATGATCAATACTAAAAAGAGGGTTATTTTGTGTCTGAACATGAGTAACAGCTTTGTTCTGCATGCCCATTTCTGAAATATTCTCAAGCTGTTTGTTTTAAAATTTGTTGACTCTCTTTCAAAGTGAACACGGATCGTTGACAAGTAACAAAGAGGCCGGACCAGCATTTGTTATTCCATCGCTAAAAGTACAAAAAGCATATTTCAATGGAAAATATCGCTCCATATTCGTAGCTGAAATGATAGCGATTCTTATGGCGTTGACTTTTCTAATAGATTTACCACAGTCAATTTTTCAAGTGTTGTTTTGTGTAGATCGCGCTGTCAGTGTGTGTGTTGTGTGTGTGTGTGTGTGTGTGTGTGTGTGTGTGTGTGTGTGTGTGTGTATGTGCGTGCGCGGGCGCTTGCTTGCTTGCTTTGAATTAGAATTATAATTTGATCATGTTTTTCTGTAATATGCGCTTGCGCTCTTGCGAGGTAAAGCACGCTATAAATATCCTTTTACATTACATTACATTACATTACAGTGAAAGTTTGAGTATACTGTAAGACAAGGAATTGTTTTGCGTGTGTATAAGTGTGAGGGTAATTTACCTTCTGTTCTCTGCGTTTGTTTGTTTGTTTGTTCGTTTATCTATTTTTTCTTTTTTTTGGTATATCTTTTTATTTGTTACTTTTATCTGTCCCGATACCTTACTTTGTTGGTTCTTTTCTCTTTTCCCGTCCAGCGTCCTTGTTTTTGTTCTTTTATTGGCGTTTTGTTGTTATTATTGTTGCTGTTGTCTCTATTTTGATTTGTTGTATTTTTTTTTTTTTTGCATTTAAGAAAAAAAGGGAAAGAAAAGAGGGAAGGAGAGAGGAACAGGAGGAGGGAGGGGGAAGAGAAGGGGGACGAAAGAAAGAGAAGCGAAAAAAAACCCTTGTAAAAATGTAAACTTCTGAAATTAATTGAAATGATGAAGTGATGTATCAAACACATGTATGGTTACTATTGTTTTTCTATGGTTCATATTACTGACATTATCAGCTACGTCAAATTCCACATTCGTGCAGATTATTGGAATATGCATACGTTTAATTTACCTCGGTGTGTATTTGAGCCAAGAGAATGTAATGCAAGGGAGGAGAAAAATAGGGAACAAAAAAGTGAAGCAGTAGGGGAGTGGTACAACACAGAACACAGGGAGAACAGTGTGGGGACAAGACGTGAAGCAGTAGGGAGTGGTACAACACAGAACACAGGGAGGACAGTGTGGAGACAAGAAGTGGAGCAGTAGGGAGTGGTACAACACAGAACACAGGAGAACAGTGTGGGGACAAGACGTGAGCAGTAGTAGGGAGTGGTACAACACAGAACACAGGGAGGACAGTGTGGAGACAAGAAGTGAAGCAGTAGGGAGTGGTACAACACAGAACACAGGGAGAACAGTGGGGACAAGACGTGAAGCAGTAGGGAGTGGTACAACACAGAACACAGGGAGGACAGTGTGGAGACAAGAGTGAAGCAGTAGGGAGTGGTACAACACAGAACACAGGGAGAGCAATGTGGAGACAAGAAGTGGAGCAGTACGGAGTGGTACAACACAGAACACAGGGAGAACAGTGTGGAGACAAGAAGTGGAGCAGTAGGGAGTGGTACAACACAGAACACAGGGAGAACAGAACAGTGTGGAGACAAGAAGAGAAGCAGTAGGGAGTGGTACAACACAGAACACAGGGAGAACAGTGTGGAGACAAAAGTGGAGCAGTAGGGAGTGGTACAACACAGAACACAGGGAGAACAGAACAGTGTGGAGACAAGAAGTGAAGCAGTAGGGAGTGGTACAACACAGAACACAGGGAGAACAGCGGGGGAAAAGAAGCCAGGTTGACTGACACCTTCGCCTACTACGTATGACAGGTAATGTACACTTAAAGCGTTTTTGAATGACAGCAAAATTGCTTTTGATTCTGTCTGTCTGTCTGTCTCTCTCTCCCTCTCTCTCTCAAACACACACACACACACACACACACACACACACACACACACACACACACACAAACACACGCGTACGCACGCGCTCGCGCGCAGAGAGAGAGAGAGAGAGAGAGAGAGAGAGAGAGAGAGAGAGAGAGAGAGAGAGAGACAGACAGACAGACAGACAGACAGACAGACAGACAGAGACTGAGAACTCACGAAAGGCTGAAAGGTGCGGGGGATGGGGAGAGGGGAGGGGACAGTCGCCAAGAGGAGCAAACAACTTTCTATCTGAAGGAGAACGAGATCAGTCTGGTTTGTATTATACTGGAGATCCTATCCATTATTCTTTTTTCCCTTTTCTTTTCTTTTTTTTTTTAATTTGTTTTTAGCGTTGCATTACACTCCAGTTCGCGTGTGTTTGCGTGTTGGCTTTAACAATCTGCAGACTTTAAAAGAAAAGAAAAAAAGGAGGGATGAATGATTACAGATTGTACGCACACACAGTATGAAAAAAACAGAAAGTGAAAGTGAGTGATGTGGTATCATGCAAATGCGGTGTGGCAATGCGTGTGCAGTGTGTGTGTGTGTGTGTGTGTGTGTGTGTTGTGTGTGTGTGTGTGTGTGTGTGTGTTGTGTGTGTGAGAGAGAGAGAGAGAGAGAGAGAGAGAGAGAGAGAGAGAATGATAATGATGATGATCATGATCTTTATATAAGGACGAGAGAGAGAGAGAGAGAGAGAGAGAGAGAGAGAGAGAGAGAGAGAGAGAGAGAGAGATGGGGTGAAGAGAAAGAGAACAAATCTTGAACACGAAATCTGGAAGAAGAAGGCACAAAACAAACAAACAAACAAACAAAAAATACTCACGAAAATAGAACTGTTTTCCACAGAAGCGATCAAAACTGCTACTAATGTCGTCTGCCATTCTTCCCGTCTTGTCCTTCCGGGTCACAGGTCACCCCTGTCCTTGCAGCGGAGCGTGTCGGCAGACGACAGACTGCCAGCCAACACACCAACCAGCAAATCCCGAGATTCGCCACAAGGCAAAGAAAAGGTATAGTAGGTCACAACCACTTCCGACAGAGGTCAAATGTCTCGGTGTTTTTTTTTTTTTTTTTTTTTTTTCAGATCTGACGGCAACGATATGCGCTGTGTGGCCAAGAATGTTTCAGCGCTGAAAATCGAACTGGTTCGGGAGTTGACTTGGGCTGTTTCCGTGAACGATCGTCCAGTTTTTCTCTGTCTTTCTGTCCGCGCGTGCAACTTGCGTGCGATCGACCTGAAAAAATACCGCTGCTTAGTTGGTCACACCTGACTGACTATTTAGGCTGTCCGTGTCAGTGTGTCTCTCTTATATTGCTCACGCTCTGTGTTTATGGTGAGAGTGAGTGTTTGTGTATTTGTCACACACACACACACACACACACACACACACACACACACACACATGTATATTAGCCACCTTTTTTGATATAAACAAAGCGTATGACCAAGTGTGGCATTTCCAGCTCTTGAACAAAATTAAAGACATTGGCCTGTCTGGAAACATATATAACTATATTAAATGTTTTTTGCAAGACAGGGTGATACAAACTAGAATAGGGAAAACTTATTCAACATCCAGAAACTTATCAATGGGAATCCCTCAAGGGTCAGTTCTAGCTCCTCTTCTCTTCACCATATTAATGTATGATTTGCCAAGTAAGATCTCGAACAATGTTGTGCTTGTTCAATATGCGGATGATATATGCATGTGGATGGAAGTAACTCTGAAAAAGAAAACTCCCCAGCGTAGTATAAATTATATAAAAAAGATTTATCAACGCGACCTTGACAAGATGGGTGAATATATGAAACTAAATGGGCTAAGTCTATCTTATGAAAAAACAAACATCATTCTCTTTAACAATGGCTTAAATCCAGATAGAATGCCCGACTTTACTTTGGGAAATACAACTATTAAATATGTAACACAGGTAAAATTTTTGGGAGTTCTTTTTACTTCAAAGTTAACATGGAACATACACATTGGTAATTTACTAACTAAAGCAAGGAAAACGTTAAATTTAATAAAAATAGTCTCTAATATCAAAAATGGGGACAAAACCCATCTACATTAGTACACACTGTGTAAATCTTTAATGCGATCAAAGTTAACATATGCACAAGAAGTTTTTTTTTTCAGCGCTCCAAAGTATTTATTAAAAAAGCTTCAAAGCATTGAATGTAAGGCATTAAAGTAGCACTAGGTCTACCAACTCATGCATCATCATCACGAACATATTTTGAGACTCAAATGCTTCCATTAGAAGAGTATAGAGGATTAGCGTGTTGTAAATATGTAATTAAAAATTTAGCTATCAAAACATACATCAACTCTGACATAAAGGTTAGGTCAGATATTGACTTTCCTAAAAGAGCTAAATCAATATCCTCTCAAGTTACACTAGCAACATTCACAAGCAAAACTATAACCGACTCTGGCATTTCTACAGATAAAGACTCAGTATCTGTCAGACCATCCTTTTTCCCAATACCAACATGGGGAACTTCAGAAAGCTTATTTTGACCTTGACCACACAGATATAAAGAAAGACGAAAACATAAATATGCTAGCCAGTTATACTAAATGCCATATTGAAGAGAACTACGCGAGTCATTTAAAGGTATACACAGACGGTTCTTGTATAAGCAGTAAAACTGGGTGTGCCTTTTTTTAATCCCTGATTTGAAAATTGAGAGAAATCGTTCTCTATATTGGATACTAACAGCAATACTTATGGCCTTAATTATTTGATCAACTTCCCTCAACTATATTTCAGATTCTTTTTTGTGTAGATTCTAAAATCGTTTTGCAGGCATTACAAGCCTTACAACTGCACACCCGGCCAGAAATGATTATGGAAATTAGTTGCTTAATACACATGCTAATTGTAAGGGGTACCCAGATAACGTTTTGTTGGATACCATCTCACTGTTCTTTATACTATAACGAAAAGGTAGACAGGGCAGCTAAACATGGTGCTAAGTGTGGTTCTCAGTCTGAATACCTTCATTTTCCTCTTTCCTTGCACGAGCATTATGGCCTACTAAGGTCGCACATTTGGAATGTTTTCCAAAATGAAGTGAAACATCAAAACGACCAAGACCATTTTAATATTCAAAATATAAAAGATAAACTTTATAACGACTAAAAATTACTTTCCTTAATGTATAGATGGAAACTTGATGCTTTCAAAACAAAATATGTCAAAAATATAGTTTGCATTTGTGGATGCAAAAATATCTCCTAATCACATTCTTTCATGTCAAAGCTTGAAGATATTCATTCCAGTTTTATTGCAGAATACCCGCTCAGTATATTCGATTCACCAGCTTTGACTTATGACTTTTTTGTAAGTCTTTTTTTTTTTTTTTTTTTTTTTCGTCTAATAATCACGATTAGTGAAAAGACGTTAATAAAATACACACACACACAACACACACACACACCACACACCACACCCATATACAGGGCACGCATCGCACGCGCACATCCACACACACACACACACACACACACACACACACACACACACACACACAGAGTACAGCTTGCAAGCGAAGAGGAGCAGCGGTTTGGTCATACACATCTTAATCTTAGATCATTTTGCAGAAACGTAAAATGGTGTTGAAAATCGGATATGGGGCTGGGGTGGGGGGGGGGGGGAGTAAAGGGAGAATGCAGACCACGAGAGATGCTTTAAAGAAGGGTTGGGTGCGGTGGGAGGTGGGGGTTGGGTGGCGGGGGTGGGTGGGGGTGGGGGGGGGGGGGGGGGGGGTCTGGGTGGGGGGGGGGGGGTGGGGGGGGTGGGGGGGGGGGGAGTGGGGGGGGTTAAGATCATAAGCATCTTCTTCTTTGTGACTGTTTTTTTTTTTCGTTGAGCTTTGCTAAAATCTGGGAGAAAGAGTAGTTTCCCCCCAATAGCCCCCCCCCTACCCCCCACCCCCCCCCCCCCCCCCCCCCCCCCCTTTCTCACCTGCTCTCTTTTCCTTTACTTCTGATCCCGTGTGTTTGGACATAAAATAAGCTATACACAAACAATTGAGTCTACTGAGCACACACACACACACACCACACACACACACACACACACAACACACACACACACACGCTGTCTCTATCATCTGTTGTAGTACCACTTGTAAAAAGTATTCCTAAACAGGGATCGTTTTAACATAGGGCCTATTATATGCACACTAGAACTTCAACTTGAATTTACAACCGTCAGCCCTTTCGGGATGAAGAAAGATAACAAACAAACAACAAACAAACAAACAAACAAACAACAACAACAACAACAACAACACACACAAGTATAGCAGCAAGAAGGTCATTTCCTTATTACGATGAATGCACCCTCCCCCCTCCCCCCCTCACAACAACATTCCAAATTTTCTGACATTTTGCAAGTTTCAAAGTACTTTTTTCCTCCCTCCCCCTCCCCTACCTCTCTCTCTCTCCTCTCTCTCTCTCTCTCTCTCTCTCACACACACACACACACACCACACAAACACACACGTCATCATCATCCTACCCACCCCCACCTTACCCTCAACACGCACAACGCGTGCACACCCACCCCCACCTTACCCTCAACAACACACCCCCACCCCCACACACAACGCACACAAATGCACATATTCACAAGTGAAGATTAGTATCATTCCCAATCTCCAGAGTACATACATACAAAAGTCTTAAGTAATCTGAGCCTCATATGGGTACGCATTACGGGTACGGGTGTACCCAAAATCGAGACTGCTCGAATTCAACGTGAAACCGAGGCGAACCTCGATTATCCTTCGCTTTTCCCCCCTCTACTCCAGTACACCAAACCTGCCTTGTTTTATCGCGTGTGCGGAGTATGTTTCACTGTCCTCGACATCACCATTGACTTAATCTGTCACTCACGTCTTCTGCCACTCTTCAACCGCAGCCACAACTGAGGTTGCAAAGTAAACAAAACCAGGACTGCTCCATTCAAGACAACGCTCCAATCAAACACCAAGAACTCTGTCCCTGACAAAGGTGGAAGCGTGTAGATCTTGCAGTTTCACAGCAGTATCTCTCACACACTCTGTAGAGGGTTAGATGCGTGAGCGGTTTTTAATGAAACTTCCCTGCGGAAACTGCAAGTCACTTCTTGCCGTTCCCCCGTTCTTCTCAACGTCCGCCCTG
>JADBJO010011889.1:20000-24306 GCA_016801955.1 Conus betulinus
AAAAAACTTAATCTTGTTGAAAAATAAACTCCTAGATATTTATATGCATTAACTACAGGCATGTTATTGCCATCATATATCCATCTCTCTCTCACACCCAGATAACCACCTTTTCTGAAAACAACAATATTACTCTTATCCATATTCACCTTTAAACAAAGTGAAGAGGATGCTCTCTGTAAACTATTTAACTGTGTTTGCAGACCAATAATAGTCTCGGAAAGAAAGAACAACATCATCAGCCAATAAAAGGATAAAAATTCAAGCGAATCGGACAGAAAATTGACACCATGTCTGCCGTTATTGATTACCTCTATAGCCAGTTCATTTATAAAAATAACGAGAAAAGAATTGGACTGCATATATCTCCTTGCTTCACTCCAGACGAGCAAGATAACTGGTTAGTAAAGGTAGCACCACATCTAATACGAGCCTTCACACTGGTGTACATACTTTTAATACAACGAAAAAGTTTTCCTCTGATTCCATTTTTCAGCAAAACAGGCCATAGTAAGTTTCTATTAATAGTATCAAAACATTTCTCAAAATCGATAAAGGCAACATAAAGTTTTCGATTATTACAAAATTGTTTTTGAACGCATGCCAGCAGTGTAAATAAATGGTCAATAGTAGAGTAACCAGCTTTAAAAAAACAGCCTGATATTCTCCAGTAATATATTATTTCTGTTACCCAGTCCTGTAAGCGACGGTTAATAATTATACCATATACTTTACTACTTGTATCACACAAACTTATACCACGATAATTTCCCGGATTATTGGCATTTCCTTTCTTATAAAGGGGCAAAATAATCGATTCAGTCCAACCATCCGGGTAGAAACCTTTCTTAAAAAGAACATTGAAAAATTTCACAAAGAAAGGGACAACCATTGCACTCGCACTTTTTAAATATTTCGCTAATAATACCGTCGGGTCCCGCAGCTTTTTTGGGTTTAAGTTTTCTTAATGCAAGAACAACTTCATCTTCAGAAATTGGTCTATTATTAAAAGGAATCATCATCATCGTCATCTAAACCATTATCTAATTCCTCATTTTCCGGATGAGCAACATCAACTTTTTCCAGCAACGTTTTAAAATGTTTAAACCAATCATCTACCGTAATCTGGTTTCTAACATTTTTCTTTTTTGGACTAATTTGATGGATAGTTTCCCAGAAATCTTTTTGACTGTTTATAGAGATTATCATTTTTTTCAATCACTATACGATTATGCATTTTCTTCTTAAAGAATAATAGATTCTTATATTCCCTCTGGCCAGACAGAAAGCATATCTATTGCTTTCTTGCTGAGAACGACGTGATGTCTTTACTTTAAAGAACGACGCAATTTCTTAACAATTTTCGCATCTCTTTCCTTTTATTTCGACATTCCGTATCATACCAGTCTTGGTGTCTCTTTCTCCCACTCACACATACTCTTTTTTTCATGCACGCAGCCATCTCTTTCACACATGTATTAAATTTTTCCAGAGCTACATTGATATCAATATCAACAGACTGAATAGCATCGTCTAACATCATATGTGTACGTTCACTATTTGCTACATCATTAAACTGTTGAATACAATCAGGATTCCAAACGAATTTTTCGATGAACACATTCTCTATCTTTAGGCAGAATTCTATACTGTTTTCTTTTGGAAAAGGAAGTAACAATGTTACAGGCATATGATTCGTTTCCGTACAGTCTAAAACTTTTAATTCACAAGTTTCACACACATAAGCAAGAAGATCACTAGATATCAAAAAAATAATCTATGACACTGCATCCAAAATCACAAATGTACGTGCAGCGTCCTTCATGGTCGCCATAACACATACCATTCATAATGCACAAGTTTAACGCAGTACACATGTTTAGCAAAGACTTACCAAATCCATTCAAAACAGAATCTTGTGAATTTCTTGAAAATATTCGCAAAATCTCTTTGAAAATGTGGACAATAAAGATCATTTTCAACAGATACGGGCTGCGAAATGTTTGAAGTACGACCATTAAGATCACCAGAAAGAAGCACAAAATAATCATTATCTACAAGGGCATTATCAAATAAACAGTTTTCCAGTAAAGCAATTCCATCCCCATCCACCAAGATAGTTATAATATCGAGAACCCTCGGGTGGTACGTACGCACAGGCATACAACACATCCTTTTCCACGCCAAACAAGTCCTTGTTAATGACGAACAACAAAAAGTTTCCAACACTCACTTTGATCTGTTTCACAAAAGACCATAAACTCATTTTTGATGAGACAAACGACACCACCCGAAGGCCTCCCAGCATTTGACAGCTTCTTAGCTGGTTGACAAAAAGCCTTATACCCTGTAAAGATATCCGGATCAATACTATCAACAAAAGTTTCGACCAAGCAAAACAAAATGAAAAGATGATACAAAAGAAAACAAAATCGGTATCAAAGATTTTTGACATCAAACCATTCACATTCCAATGCATGAATAAAAAAACCCTTCTGGTGATTTCCTTGATATGCAGAATAATCATTACTCGAAACAGAATTGTCAACGGAATTCACAGACAAAGTTCCGTCATCGCTATCATCTGATGAAATCGGTGCCCCAAATAATGATTCACTGAATTCAGTATAAACATGATCTAATTCGACACACCACTCGCACCACCCCCATAAACTTCCCGCGACTCATTCTCCAATTGGCGAGAACACCTCATCACTACCATTGAGATTCAAACACAAACCATTGGTATGGTAAAAACACATCATTATTACGCGGAACCATGTCAGTGCCACACACAATAGCGACAGTACTAAAGTAGTTCTGACACCAACTATCATTTGCTGAAGCTATGCCATTATCACACGCAGAAAAACAACATCACTGCAGGGGTTCAAAGACGAATCATTATAAACTGGAACCACGTTAGCGTCACATACAGCAACAAGATCACTAGAGTTCAGAGGCCAATCATTACTAGCTGAATGCACATCAGTATTACACATAGTAATAACATTGCTGCTACTAGAATTGAAGCACGAATCGTTATAATCTAAACCCATGATAGTATCACGCATAGTGGAAATGTTGCCGCAGGGACACGAACGCCATTCATTTTCATCTGGAAAAACTGTCAGTATCACACATAGTAACAAGAGCACTACATGGCTTTGAATACAAATCATAACCTGAAATATCAGCATCCCATTCAGTAGCAGTAATATCGTTGAGGTTCGAACACCGATCAGTATAATCTGCAGCGCCATATCAGTATTACACACAGTAAAAATGTCGGAATCGGGGTTCGAACACCAGTCGTAATAATCTGACACCATATCCGTATCGTTCACTGCAACAACATCACTGAAAGGATTTGTAAATAGATCATCATTATAATCTGAAACCATGTCAGTATTAAAGCTAGTAATATAATCTCCAAAGGAGTTCGAACACAAATCTTTACAACCTATGACTTTGTGCGTACCACGCATTGCCGCATCACCACTACAGGGGTTCGAACACGAATCATTTTTACCTCTGACCTTGCGAGCACCACACACAGTTAAAGCAACATTACAAGGATTCGAACACGAGTCGTTCTTACCTGTGAGCCCACGGCACACCACACACAATTACATCACCATCGCAGGGGCTCGAGCACGAATCATTATCACCTGTGATCCCATGTGCACAACACACATCAACACCACCATTGCAGGGGCTCAAACTAGAATCATTATCACCTGCGATCCTGCGCGTTCCACACATAAGAACATCACAACTGCAGGGGCTCAGGCAAGAATCGCTATCACCTGTAACTCTGCGGGCACCACACATAGCAACATCACAGTTGCATGGGTTCAAACAGGAATCACTACCACCTGTGACCCCGTGTGTACCGCACACAATAACATCATCATTGCATGGGTTCGAACAAGGATCACTATTACGTGCAGCCTTGTGTGTTCCACACACAAGAACATAACCATTGCAGGGGTTTAAACAAAAATCATCATTAACTGTGACCATGTGAGTACAACACACAATATGGTTCAAACACAAATCATTTTTACCTTTGACCATCTGACCACCACACTGACATAAAGTTTGATACAGTTCATGAATGGGGCGGCCGCACCGTTAATCCGCTTCCCCCACCAAACTCTCCCCATCAGCAGAAAGAAAGAACTTCTTCCCATCCACAAGCAGATGATCATGTACCATAGCCACTCTCTGTCCATTATTTCTCTTAGTTTTCATAATCACTGACAGTTTCTTCCGAATTTCCCTTACCCCTCTGGAGAAATCT
>JADBJO010011889.1:24409-29409 GCA_016801955.1 Conus betulinus
TTTGTCTTTATAAAAAGTACATCTCGCAATCACAGGGGAGTTGGGTTTTCCACTTACCCGATGAACCCGATCAAATTCAACATCACTCACCAAGTCAAGTTTGTCAGTACACAGTTCTTTCAATGTCATCTCTAAATCCTGATTTGTTTCATTTTGCCGTTTGTCAATACCATAGAAAAGGAGATTTTTTCTTCTTGATCTGCCCTCCAAGTCGTCAGCGTGTTTCTCTACATTTTTTCACCCGCTCCTTCAATGTTTTAATGTCCGCTCTCAATGTTTTATTTTCGTTTTGCAAAGTACTGATTTGATCTTTCAGTTGCACCACCTCCTCCTGTAACTCTTCCACCTTGCCCTTAACCCGTTTCATGTCTTCTTTCACCTCATCCAGCTTCCTGTTCATCGAACTGTCCATTGCATCCAACTTGGCCATCACATCAGTAAGAGACAGTTCGTCGGTAAGACATAGCCTGGATTGCCGTGTGTTTTACTTTACTTTGATTCTTGTCAGTGGCAGTAGGGGGCGGACCAGGATTCAGCTCGACATCACCAGCTCGGATCAGCAGCAAACTTCCCCAAAACAGGTAAGACAGAGCAAACCCCCAAAAACACCGCTTGCTCGATTCCGCAAAAACACTGTTCTAATCATCATCGCTTTATAACGCAAGGCTCTTTTCCTCATGAAGGCAATGTAGGTCCATAGAAATGAACCCACATACCCGCCGAAAATCATTTGCGCAGGCAGGCATGACAGCACGCACGACAACTTAAATTTAAAGAAACAAACGCAGTTAGTATTCAGCTACGTCAGAGTTCCAGAGGATAACAGGAGAGAAAGGAGAGAACAAAGAAGACAAAGACAGCCTCACCGTCTATGAATTCTGCTTTGATGTGACATCTCGAATCAGACAGCCGAAACTGCCAATCAGAAACCGTCAATTACACTCCCCCAAAACTTGCTGGAGGATGAGAAAGAAAGCATGAGTGGACAAAAAAAAAGACAGGAGCCCCCCCCAGAAAGAGAGGTTTGACACTCTCTGGTGTGAGGGGGATGAAAGGGGGTGGGGAGGGTGGATGGATGGGGAAGGAAGGAGAGAGCGAGAATCTTCCTCCAGACAGCCGAAAACTGTGAACAGAGTGCAAAATCATGTCCCAGAAAAGAGAAATGCATAAACATCGTCTGAAACGTTCCAGATCCTTTAGGCTGAGGATCGTCTGAAACGTTACAGATCCTTTAGGCTGAGGATCGTCTGAAACGTTACAGATCCTTTAGGCTGAGGATCGTCTGAAACGTTACAGATCCTTTAGGCTGAGGATCGTCTGAAACGTTACAGATCCTTTAGGCTGAGGACATTAACGAACGAAAATTGCGCGTAGTTGGTGTGTCTCAAAATATTGTTGTAGTCTGACATTCTATCACGTTTTTTTTTTCTACAGTATAATGACCTTTCCAAGGACTGAAATGGTTTGGCTTGAGATTCTGTATCTGCTGTCGTCAAAGTGCATGTCGTTCGTGTGGTCGCTGATCTGTGGCACAGAATCAGGATCCACTGGACCATGGTGGAGGTCTGTATGTGGACAGATCCCGATTTAAAGGGCACTTATGGTGGAGGTCTATATGTGGACAGATCCCCATTTAAAGGGCAGTTGAAGGATCTGTTCGATTTTTGCAGATGTCTTCGTTCTCCACGCATAACCTCAGACACACACGCACGTGCGCTCGCGTGCGCACACACACACACACACACACACACACACACACACACACTCTCTCTCTCTCTCTCCTCTCTCTCTCTCTCTCTCTCTCTCTCTCTCTCTCTATCTATCTATCTATCTATCTATCTATCTCTCACGCACACACACACACACACACACACACACACACACACACACACACACACAGAAACACACACACACACACACACACACACACACACACACACACACACACACACAGAACACACACACACACACACACACACACACACACACACACACACACACACACACACACACACACATACACACACGATCTTATGCACTGTCAGCACTTTCTTGTGGTCTTCCCACCATCCGAAGAATCCCTGTCTCTATGTATCCTTCATTTTTTCTCTCATCCCTCCTTTCAGGACCCGCGTATTTTGTTTTGTTTGTTTGTTTGGGGGGAGGGGGTTCTTTCTTTTGTTTCTTTGTTTGGTTGTTTTGTTTTGCATATGATGTTGCTGAACGGATTCTTGACACTTCCTACATGAATCTTCAATAAATGTTGGCCAACCGCCATAAAAAACGTGGAGAATCGACGCGTTTCGACCTCTTAGGTCTTCTTCAGGCAAAATACAAAACAATTAGGACAACGAAAATGAACGAGCAATCACTTATCTACAAATACTTCAGTACCTTGCCTGAAGAAGACCTAAGAGGTCGAAGTGCGTCGTGTTTTGTCTTGTGATTCGTTTGTCCACGTCTTTTTTTTTTTTTTTTTTTTCGGTTCGCTAACATTTATTAAAGATTTGTTTAGATTTCCATCTGCAGTCGTCTCACTTTGCAACTGGATCTAACTTCCTACTTGATTCCGCATCCGAACAGGGACAGAGACAGTAAGAGCAGAGAGACAGTACTGAGCGGAATAACAAGGTGCATGATTATCTTTCTTCGATAATAAAATCTTTTATTCATAATTCTTGCAGAGATACTCACCTCCGAACACAAAACAGGGTGCGCCAGCGCGTGGCATACTCACCGACACGAAATAGCTGAAATGTTTGGTGACCGTTACCCCCCTCTCTCTCTCTCTCTCTCTCTCTCTCTCTCTCTCTCTCTGAGAGTGCGTGCACAACCACCGAATGAGTCTCACAAGCAGAAAAACCGATGATGACAACAACTATAGAACAGAACATCTTTTACCTTTGTTCTGTCATCTTCTCATTCTTCTGCGTATGCGGGCTGACAGATACTCCTGCGGACACCCCCTGTATAAGGAGTGGAGTTCTGTGTGTATGACCGTTTTTTTTTTTTTTATCCGCCATTTAGGCAGCCATACTCCAACTTCGAGTAAGGTGCATGCTATGTGTAACGTGTCATCCATAACAACGGCCAACTGGTCTTCTCTTCCGAAAGTTGGTGATGGGATTTTACGTGTGTACAAGATGTTATGCGTGCGCTCACACACGGAACCTCGGTTTATGGTCTCATTCGAAGGACTATGTGGGAAATGGAATCAGAACCCATGTTATCTCCGAGGGGAAAATCCCCCTGTACCGAAACGGCCCAGCGGAGATTCGAACCCGCAACCCCACGAGTACGAGCCCGGCGCTCTGCCACTGAGCTATTCCGACCCCCGTTCTGTCATCCAGCAATGGTGACAACTGTAAACAACATGGCGGCTGCCTCGTCTAACACAGCTACAGACACAGGCAGTTAGTACAGAACAGCAAGTTCGTAAAGATGGTCTCCACCCTATTGACTATGATGCTCCTTCTCTGCTCTGAGATTCAACTTTCCCTCCACACACCCTTCGTTTGGTTCTGCTGGGGTCACCAATATGGGAAAGTGCATGGGGATTGCCTTTGGGGGGACGTGGTAACATCCTTTAGAGGCAGAGCTCACTCACGCTGGTTTGGCGATTAAGGAATTACTGTCGTCAGCATACTGGCTTAGCAGGTGACGTCCTGCGTATGCTGGATCAGAACAGGCACCACTGAACACCACCGTAGTGACTCGGCAGTAGTGCAGTGTCTCCGCTGGTGGGTTGCCTCAGGACGACTTGACATGGACAGCTCTCTGTGGATTGTCGGGGCTGTGGTGGGACAGGCCAGGCTGAGGCTGTGGTTTGGGAAGCCGGAACGAGCGTTAGGTGCCATTCCACCTAGATGGCACCATACATGTGCCACAGAACAAAACCCTAACAAAACAGCACAGGCGTATGAAAGAACAACCTTTTTGATGGAGTTACGGAAGAAAAAACATGAGTTGTGAGATATTCTGTCTAATTTAAAACATCGTTCCAAATCCCACTGCCGAACATGTAGGTTTGGTGATTTTCACCAAAACTCGAAACTTGCTCGAGGGTTGGGAAACATGGAGTGGAATGGAATGGCAAAGTCTGTGTAGAGGAAAAAAAAACCCAAGGCAACGGTTGATAAGAAGACGGAGAGGAGGGTTGAGAAAAAAAGCGGAGAGATAAAAAAGACGTGGAGTGAGAGAGTGCTGCTGCGGAAGACATGGGTACAACAGATGGCTATGGACAATGAAACAGACCGCATTTTTTTCTCCTCCTCCACCACCCCGCCTTTACTATTTTTTTTATTTTATTTTTTTTTTTCCTTTCTTTTTGTTTCTTTTTTTGTTTATTTTTTTCCTTCTTTTTCACTTTTTTTTCTTTTTTTTTTTTTTTGTTTTTTTGTGGGTTTTTTTTTTGTTTTGTTTTGTTTTTTGTAAAGGCGGTCCTTTTTTTTTTTTTTTTTTTTTTTTAACTTTTCTCACTTTTTTTTTTTTTCAATTCAAAATTACGTCAACTTTTTTCCACACTCGCCATGCAGTTCTGTATGCTGAGTCGCAGTGCTAATAATGGACATTCACTTGTTTGCTTTAATGGTTGTGCGTTTGATACAATAATGTCTGGGGTTTTTTTTTTTTGGTGACCTGATGTATGGTGACACAATCGTTCTGTAATATCATTTAAGCGATAATGTAAGACATGAATAAATATTACAGTCCTAAAACAATGTAAGGCGTCTGAGTATTTTAAGTGTGTGTGCATGTGTGTTGTGTGTGTGTGTGTGTGTGTGTGTGTGTGTGTGTGTGTGTGTGTGTGTGTGTGTGTGTGTGTGTGTGTGCGCGCGCGCATGTGTGTATGTGCAAGTATGTACTCGTGCGCGTGTGGTGCGCATGTGCATGTGCGTTTGATTTTTTTGTTGTTGTTGTTAAAGTGTATGTGTGGATATGTATTAGTTTGTTCTAAATTCTGTGTGTGTGTGTGTGTGTGTGTGTGTGTGTGTGTGTGT
>JADBJO010011889.1:46909-61631 GCA_016801955.1 Conus betulinus
ATGGAGAACGCATAAAACACACACACACACACAAAACTAAGTAATGAGTATAAATGGCAAGATAAATTAGCTGATACATTTCATGGTTAAAAAGTAATCAACACACACTATTAACGCTAGAGCAAACTGTAAGCGTGATCGATAATGATGTTAACGCAGCTATATATGCATTTAATACTTGTACAAAATAGTATGCAGAGTGCATTAGAAACAAATCGGAATAGATAACATTCAAAAGAATGATGATCGCTTTCACAATGAATGCTATAAAACAGAAAAAGACGTGAAACAGCTTCTAACGCATTTCTTCTTATGACTTTGTGCATTGTAGCCCCTTGTCTCCTACAACAAGCTCACTCCATCCTTCCAGGGCCCTCTGTACTCTCTTCATCCTCTTCATCTTCTTCTCATCTGATTTATGCCCAAGGGTCAATATTCTCCAGTTTCACGTGTCTCCCATTCCTTCCACTCCCATTTCCCTTTCCACCCTCCACCACATGTCGGTTGTCAATGAAGCTTTCACACCTACAGCGTGGGCAGAGAGCTGTACCTCCTGAACAGCTGGTGTCACTCGCCCCGTCCTCTTTCTTCTCCCCAGGTCTTCTGACGCGTCTGTAGGGCTGTGCGGGTTGAACACTCTCGGCTTTGTTCCTTGAAACCGACTGTACATCTCTCTCTCTCTCTCTCTCTCTCTCTCTCTCTCTCTCTCTGATCAATCAATCTTTATCAGTCCTTCATGAACCACTCACGAATCGCTATTCATTCCTCCCCAGGCCATGCTGATGATCCTATTCTGGTGAGTGATGCTTCTTATATTCTCCTTCCGCATACGAATGTTATATACCACGTAGTAGTAGTAGTAGTAGTAGTAGTAGTAGTAGTAATACTAGTAGTAGTAATAACTAGTAGTAGTAGTAGTAGTTGTTGTTGTTGTTTGTTGTTGTGTGTACATGTGTGTGTGTGTGTGTGTGTGTGTGTGTGTGTGTGTGTGGTGTGTGTGTGTGTGTGTGTGCACGCGCGCGCGCGCGCGCGTACGTGCGTGTTTACATGCGTGCGGGCATGAGTGCGTGCATGTGTGCGTTTTGTGAGTATGTTTGTGTGTGCGACGTTCGTGTTTGCGTTTTGTGTGTGTGTGTGTGTGTGTGTGTGTGTGTGGTGTGTGTGTGTGTGTGTGTGTGTGTGTGTGTGTGTGTGTGTGCGTGCGTGTGTGCGTGCGTGAGTGCGTGCGTGCGTGCGTGCGTGTGTGTGTGTGTGTACATATGTGTGTGCATGTGTGTGTCTGTGTGTGAGTGTGTGTGTGTGTGTTTGTGTGTGTGTGTGTGTGTGTGTGTGTGTGTGTGTGTGTGTGTGTGTGTGTGTGTGAGAGAGAGAGAGAGAGAGAGAGAGAGAGAGAGAGACAAGAGACAAACAGTTTAGTGTTTTTGTACGCTTTCTTTGAACCTCATTTGAATCATATTTGTCATAATCAGTTATAAATTGTGTAATAGTGTTTCGTGAGTTTAATATCCTTAGCCTCTGAAAGGATATGGGCAAGATGGGGAAAAAAAGCCACTTGCTTGTGTGTTACCCTTGGAGTTCTCTCTCTCTCTCTCTCTCTCTCTCTGTGTGTGTGTCGCGCGCGCGCGCGCGCGCGTGTGTGTGTGTGTGTGTGTGTGTGTGTGTGTGTGTGTGTGTGTGTGTGTGTGTGTGTCTGTCTGTCTGTCTGTCTGTCTCTCTCTGTCTCTCTCCCTCTGTGTGTGTGCGTGTGTGTGTGTGTGTGTGGTGTGTGTGTGTCTGTCTGTCTGTCTGTCTGTCTGTCTGTCTGTCTGTCTCTCTCTCTCTCTCTCTCCTCTCTCTCTCTCTCTACTCCTCATATCATTCCAGATCTGTCTGTGTGGACAAAAGAGTTACATTTACGGTAGGATGCATTTAAAACAGAAAACAAAACAAACAAATCAATGATTGTGGAGTCTTGGAGAAAACCTAAAGCAATTACAAAACAATGGATGTCCATTTTCAAGGCGAACCAGTGCAAACGAAAACAATCAACATCAGTGGGAGATTGCATCTCTTAGGAGATCCAAGTAAAGGTTGTTTCTGCACAATTCTTAGCCACTGACAATGCTTGGGTTATTGAACAGCAGAGCTGACCACTCAGACTGTTCCATATCTTTTGATCTCCCTTGCATCCTTGAATGGATCCTCAAGCATAGGCTCAAAGATTGTCCCTACATTTTTTATACTGTTTGCATAATGCTTTTAGTTTTTTCCAGCAACTTTTTTTCCTCTCCATACTTTCGTTTGTTCCATTTACTACCTTCGCTGGCTGCTTTGGAGGTGCTGCTGGATTCTTTTTTGAACCCTTGGTGGTGAGACAACACCACAGAATTATGGACTGTGGTGTGTCTCTATTTTTCTCCTACTATTTAATTGTTCAGCATTATATATATGTGTATATGTATGTATGTATATAGCCCCCTAGTCCAAAGGACTTTTTATGATAACGATTGAAACATCAAATGATGTCTATAATATGTCCATACATTTTATGTGCATAGAGAGAGTTTTTTTTAAAAAAATCTCAGTTAGCGTTTACTTGGCTGTTTTTAAATAACACACGTAACATTGCAGAAACATCTTATTTAAGGGAATAATCTCCTTCCTATGCTCGTTACCAAAAAGTTCCTTTAGTTGTTTTTTCATTCATCGGTTGACTCGTTATAAAAAGATATTTTTTCAATAAAGACAGGAAGTTTATATTGAAAAAAAAGGTGTTGCACAAAGATTACAGAATATCCACGCTGATCACGCTGAATTAGACTGACCGAAAATATTCTGGATACTTTGACTTTATCGTGGACAGCCTTGTTTTAAGTATTGAAAGGGATAATTTTTTTTCTTTTTGGTATGGCAAAGGAACGAAATTGTAAATTTTCATCAGGTTAATTAGAAAGGTCAGTGCAGGTGTTGACAACTAGCAACTGGTCTCTCTGTTCTCTCTCTCTTTGTCTCTTCTTGCTGTCCCAGAAAAACTTTTTTGCGTGCCTTCTCGATACCCTTGTCGCATTTACCTTATATTAGCCAAAGATGAAGAGGGCAGAGGATCGATATCTTGCCTAGTTGTCCCACTGCCCGCCTTCATCGGAGACCCATTTGTTCGCGCAGGTCACTTGCCACTCCTGGCATGAGAAATCATTCAGACGGCTGGTTAGCCCTCTCACATAACACGTTCGCCACTTCTTGTCTACATTCATAAATCGTTTCATGGCAAATAGATTTGTGTTTCCACATCAGCACCTTTGTCAAATGCCCAAATTTTAAGCACCATGTTGCGCCCTGATTGTAGCTAGGAGTTAAACAATTTTGTAGATGAATACAAGAAATACACTTCAGTTTATAAAGCACGTAAGGGATGAACAAAGCTGTGTTTATTTTGTTTGTTTGTTTGCTTTTTGCACTATTAATTATTTTTGACATGTGAAACAAAATCGCGTTAAAAAGTTAAACCACAAGATATGTATTAACTACAGTCACTGTTTCCTTACCGTACACCCACGTCCTTTATACGGGCCAGGTACTCGCCATCCCTTTCCGAGAAAAAAACAAATATTGGTTTGTCATGATGTCTCAAAGTTCAAGTCTTGTCACAGCCGAAAGCAACTTATTCAATTGTCTCTGTTCACAAGATACTGTTTCAGACTAAGAATGTTGTCAGCAGAAAGTCATATAAAGAGTTCAGTCAAGTGAGAGGTAACTTCCGTGCCATCCATTTGAATTTATTCCGAAGCACACTCACATATAAACAACAAAAACAAACAATAAACCAAAAAAACAGGATTACACACATCCCCTTGTTCAACCCCACGAGTATAATTCTAAAAATCAGCTACTTCAGTCCCAGATCTTACTCTTGCTTCTCTACATCTCCATCACACTTTAAAAAAAAAAAAAAACAGAACTGTACAATTTACCTTTGAATCAATCTTTTAACAATTAAAATAGGCCATAGCAACTTTTCGGAAACTGAGTCAAATACTTTTTCAAACTCGACAAAAACATGATTTTCGATCATTTGCGAACTGATTTGAACTGCAGCTAGCAGAAGAAATGCATGATCAATTGTAGAACAACCTCTTTTTTAAGATAGCGTGGTATTCACCCAGTCAATTATTTTATATTTTCTCCATTTTCTGTAATATTCAAAGGATAAAACCATATAGTTTACTGCTTATGTCGCATAAAGAAAATGCCCCTTTGATTGTTAACATTGGTTTGTGGCACCTTTCATACATTATGGTAGGATTGTGGATTCCTTTAGTTTTCTGGACAAATGCCAGACCGAGAAGTAAACAGTTTCACTAAAAGGATTAATAAAAACATCCCCAATTCAACAACACAAAAAAACAAAACCAAACCTGCCATGAGTCCATCTGGGCCGCTGAGAAACGCACGTGCTCTCTCTCTCTCTCCTCTTTGAGAGAGAGAGAGAGAGAGGAGAGAGAGAGCATTTCTCCCTGTAATTTCTTTGTCCTGAATGTCTGTAGACCAATCTGATTTCGGCCTGTACTTCATAGTGTGGTGTACCCGAAGGGACATCAGCACGTCAGGCTTCAGTGCTGATGTATACAAGCACAGGTCAGCACACCGAACAGTCTCGAAAATGCAAAGCAAGCGGATGACACACGCATTAATACTGCATCCTGGCACACAAGCATGATAAGAGAACTGAGCGGTCAGCGCTCCTGTGTAAAATGATGACAGTGATCCCGGAAAGGGGTGGTAGGGGAGGGAGCGGGGGGTGGGGGAGGAAGGGGCGAAAAGGAGGCATACGTCTGAACCAGCCAGTTTGATTTCGTGACACGAACACAGTCAGATCCAGGCAGGACCTACCTTGGTCTTGAAAACACTTATCCTTGGCAGTATGGCGGACTCTGCAACGGACCACCGGAACCATAATCGTAAACGGATAAATGAAATGTGTGCATGACGTTTCTAGATCAGAGAAAACAGGAACCTCCTTCGTTCGTTTTCCACCAAATTCTGCAGTGTTCCTGTGGCACCGCCACATTAATTTGTGGTCCTGGTTTCGTGTCGTCTTACTACTGAAACACTAATTTCACATGTTGGGTTTCGACGTGCATGAAAAAATAAACAGCTTCGAATCAGAATTGCTACACAACACTATAATCTACATGAAGCCGCCATTTTAACGATGTTTAGGCCTACATTTTTTTTTTAACCGCAGAGTGAAACAGCTCCGTACAACAGTCTAGTGGTTGCGGCATTTTTTTTTTTTTTAAAACGGCGACTGAACTTTTCGCTCTCCCATTCGAATGTGAACTGGATCAACACACACACACACACACACACACACACACGTGCGCACGCTTTACGACATGTGTAGCCGAAGGTGGATAACTTATGCTGGTCCAGATATTGTTATGGTCTAGCACATGAAAAACACACCTACTCCAAAATCAAAAGACGAAGGGAAACAATGGCGAGACATTGAGTGGTCTAGCCATCGCGATTCGAACAGCTTCTATATAGAAATTACGCGTCCGTTACAGGAGAACTGTCATGTTAAGAATGAATGAAACAGGGACTGCTGTAAAGCTGAGCCAGAAAAAAATACGTCAAAATTTGGGTGTGAAACAACTCGTGTTTTACGCCGCAGATTCTACCTTTTTAAACCGTTCGTTTAAATAACCTTCGCTAACCCTCTGGGCATTTGAAAATATCCGTCGGTAAGCTTACAGCAGAAGCGAGGGGGCTTACCAACGATACAGTGCGCTTGAAGCTGATAGTGTTTGGTGACGCTCTGTTTTTCTTTGTTAACGTCTTTGTTCCCACACACACGACACACTTTAGGAACATGCCAGGTGTTTCCCCCTTTTTTCCTCTCCATGCCCCCCCCCCCCCCCCCCCCCCCCACACAAGAACTTCTTTCACACTACCTGTCTACTGTGCTCTCTCTAGCGCCTCCCGCGATCTGCGGGGGGGTGGGGCCGCGCAGTCTACCCGCCGGCACGTAGGCAACCAACCTGCCGCCACAAATAGCTGACACAATCACAAATGCCATCACTGAGGCGCCCGCGCCGAGATGACTATCTGCCGACGGCGACACGGGTCGAGAGCTCACAGCAAGGGGGGACGGAGGACTAATAACCGGAGTTTGTTGAGGTGAAGACTCATCTGCGCCGAATCCCATGAGTAAGATCCCTTCCTGGTTTGCTGGATAAGGACAACAGCTTACCGGCGCGCAACCAACTCTAATGGAGAGACTGGAGGGAGTAAAGAATGGGTAGAGGATTTAGAGAGAAAGAGGAGAGGATTCCTCTCGCACCAGTGGCCTCGAAGGTGGAAAAAAATAGTGGAGAATCAACAACAAGGAATGAGGTCTGTAGGAGAGGAAGAGATACGGGGCGCCGGAGGGTGAAGGGGATGTTGTATAAAGAAAGAATAAATCGAAGGGCAAAGAAAGGGACAGTTGGTCGCGGAAAAGGATGAAAAGGAGCCGCGATTAGAGAAAATCTAATGATGTAAAAAAAGTGGGTAGATGAAGGTGAAAAAAAGAGGAAGGGGTGAGAAGAAAGTGGGGGTTGTGGTTCATGTGGTACGTAGGGTGGTGGTGGTGCATCGTGCCACCCCCCACTCTGGGTCCAAACCAGTGCGAGGATGGGCAGCAGGGGGCCAGACGTTTGTCGGGGAGAGACTGACTTTCAGTTTACGGCTTGGGGTTTTATCAGATATGGGATATGAGAGAGAGGGGGAGGGAAATGAAGATAGGGAATATGGAATGGAGAAGATGGGGTGAAGAGGCAGATAATGTGTCCCTCGAAGAGACATAAACAGAACGGCAAATTTATTGTAACGTAAAGCTGAATGGTGTAAAAACAATGAAGGAAATACTTCATATTGAAAGGCAACATTTTAAATATGAAATACATCACAGCAGGAGAATGTCCTGTAAAGGGGTGGGACCTGAGACTTGAATGGGAAGCTGCATCTTTGTTTTGCAAACGGCAGTGCTGCTTCTGGGTGTTTTGGGTTGTGTGTTGGTGTGGGGGGTGATGGGTGTGGTGGGGTGGGGTGTCGGGGAGGGAAGAGTACTGTCCTATGATGTTTGTTTTAGGGGCACTGTAATGTTTGGGGTCATGGATAGGTCGGAAATACAACGGAGTGTAGGGTTTAGAAAGTGAGTGGGAGCATCCGGTTCTGTGCTTGCATGCAACAGACGAGTAGCACTCAGATGACGACGCCGCGCGCGCGGCGCCCTACACACACACACACATGCACTTTTTCTCGCCCCCCATGCAATTGGCCCGCACCGCAAGCCCTGGTCGGTAGCGGAACACGTGATGCTCGTGCATAGGCAGACAGGCGAGTGTGTAACATTCTGTATGGCGTGAACAGCTACGCAGGTGTTTTTTTCTTGGTGCGGCTCGGATGTCACTACCTATGACAACACTCGGTTGGGTGTTTTTCTGTTTAGTCTCCTGGCGAACTTCCCCACAAATGTGCATGGCCCAGCTTTCTTCTCCTGTGCCAAGTTCTCTTGGTGACATTTTCCCTGTCACTTAGAACTATGCCAGTCGTCTGTTAGGGTTTTGACAGAGGAGGGTGTGGTTGTCAAGTAATAGATAGAAAACAGTGAGGAGTAAAAAAAAAAAACGAAAACATCAGCAAAATGTCTCGGGACTTGAAAAAAAAGGGACACTGGGGATGGGGGTGGTCGAGGGTAGTGGACAGCTGGGAAGGAGGCGATAAAAAAAGGAAAGGGATGAGAGAGAAACAAACGGAAGAAAAAAGAAAGAAGAAAAAAAAAAAAACAGTGAAGAAGAACGAAAAAAAAAGAAAAGAGAAGAAAGAAAAAGATTGGAGACCGGAACAAAAAGGGAAAAAGAAAAAAAAGCAGCAAGGGGGGCCAAGACAGGAACACCGCAAAATAGAAAAGAAACATAAACACCGAAAAAGGGGAAAAAGACGCAAAGGAGGGAGAGAAAATGGGGTTGGGGGGGGGGGGTGCGGGGGGCGGGAGAGCGACCGGAGCGACGCCCCGCCGGACGACCATTGCCAGTAGGGCGCAGGTCCCCCCCCCTCCACCCCCCCCCCCCCACCTCCCCTCCTTGAAGCATACGGGTATGGTGCTTATACCCACCGACCGCAAAGGCCTAAGGCTGTCACCTTAGTCCCACAATATGTTAAAACAATACACAAAAAAGCTCATCACACGACGGGAAGGCCCTTAAAAACACACCGCGTGACGTTTTGTTCCAAATCTTGCTTTCGTAAAATATTAATCAGATGAATGGTCACTCGCCCCAGAAATTCAAAGATCACATCATGGACATCTTTGAACAAGTTTTCGTGGGCCTGCTGTAGTTGTTATGTCTTCGCATACAAGTCCCAACACTCTAACAAAACCACGTTTTCACCACTGTGATTGGCATGACATAGCACTGCATCACGGAGCTCTTTCAATTCACCCTTTGATAATGGTCGTAAGAGGATGGTCCCTAATACTGGAGTGGCCTGTGTAAAAAGAGGTTTAAAGTGGCCTGTATGTGTAAAGTAGACTGGCCTGTATGGTGTAACGGTGTGGCCTGTATGGGGTGTAAATTGGGCAAGTGCCTGTATTGTTTTTGTACATAGCAGTGTGGCGTGTACTGGTGGTGTAAAAGCAGTGCGTTATGTGCGTGTATGTGTGTAAAGGCGTGGCCGGTAGTGATGGTTGATCCCCGCTGCTTAGTCTACTGTGTCCTGAGGGCGCTAAATTTTGTCTCGGATGTCTCGGATCCGTGCCCTCACCGCCACAGCATGCCCCCAGCGGTGGCCTTTCACGGTGTGCCTGTTGGTGCGGTGCAAGAGTGGCGTGGATGGCCCCGGCTTGCGTGTCGGTTTAGAACATGGCCCGCGGATGGTGTGTCGGGTGTCGCCGCCGTGGCCTGTCTGTTGTCCACGGTTTATCACCTTTGTCTGTGTCCCCCGGCGTGGTTGTCTCTGTCCCCGGCGTGGTGAAAAATTGTGTGTCACCGCTGTTCTGGCCTGTCTGAGGGTGTCCCCGGCTTGAGTATTTGCTCTCGGGTCAGTACCCTGAGTGATGCGCAGATGCTTTCCCGCCGGTGGCTGTCTGGTTGATGTAGAAACGTGGCCTGTCTGCCCTGGCTGCCTCCCCGCCCCGGGCTCGTATTCCCCCTCCGTGTCCCTTCAGTCCCGGTGCGGCCCGGTGCGTTTGGGCTCAGTGGCCCCCGCGCCCGCCCTCCACCTATCCTACCCCCCTGGTTCGTTTGCAACCGGGCTGAAAGGGGGTTTGGGGTGCCGGGAGGGGCGGGTCGAACGCCTACAATGGCTTGCTCCGCCCTAAAGTCCATGAGGTGCGGTAATGGAAGTCTTTGGCCTGACTACGCGCTTCTCTGTCGTTCCTCTTGCGGGTAGCTCCTCCTCTCGAGAATCTCTCTCTGTGCGGGGCGGGGCGGGCATGCGTTGAGTGCGCCGCGCGCGCGCGCGAGGTGTAGTCTCATGGGATCATCCGGGTATTTTGATCTCTTTGACGGGCTCTGATCTTGGTAAGGTGGACACGTAGACGTCGCTTCTGGTCTCGTTTATGTCTCACTTTAAGCACTGTAGAACGCGTTTCATACGTGGGGGTGGTGTGGGGGGTCGTGACCGGCGGTGGGGGGGGGTGGGTCCAAGTGGTGTTGTGATCAGGGGGGGGGGGGGGGCACGTGCGTACCGATCGGAATCGTAATCCGACGATAATCTGGCGTGCCGACAAGGTAGCTGGGATGGGAGATAGTGCCACGGAGGGGGGGTGGTGATAACCAATTCGGTGTGGGGGGTGGGGGTTGGGGGGGTGGGGGGGGTGGGGGGGGGGGGGGGGGGGGGTGTGGGGGGGGGGGGGGGGGGGGGGGTGGGGTGGGGGGGGGGGGGGGGGGGGGGGGGGGGGGGGGGGGGGGGGGGGGGGGGGGGGGGGGGGGGGGGGGGGGGGGGGTGAGGGGGGATGTCTCGCAGCGGGGAGCAAGGGGTCTAATAAATCTCTTGAATGGCCAATTTGCGCATTGGGCACGAGGGGATGTCCTTGCCAGCCTGTCGTCTCAGATTACTCCTTGGCTCTGACGTATCATTCCCCTTCGCCCGCCTTCTCCTCTCCTCCAGTTCTCTGCTAACCAGTATGCCTGGGTGGGGGCGCTGTTCGGCGCGCCCGCCTCACTCGGTTCCGCGTGTTTTAATAAATCGGTTTAAGCGCCAAAATCTTTTTATAAATTACCGCGCGCGTGCGTGTGTGTTCTGTGTACCTATATAACAACCGCATTTTTTATTTTTTTTTTCCTTTGCGCGAGCACTGCGCGCCGGCTCAGTGGTGTGTGTGTGTGGGGGTGGGTGGTGTGTGGTTGTATCTCGCCCAATGGGTTGATCAGGAAGATTGTTACTGGTAGGCGCAGTGGTCTGTCTTTTTTGCTCCGCATAAAAACATTCCAAAGTTTCCCATCCTGATCTTTTTTAAATTTTGGCATGGTGACTGATCAGCTGTCGGGGCAGATCACAGCAAAGCAGGGGGGGGGTGACACCGTGAATCAGTAGTTGCAATGTAGTGTGTTTCACGGGGACGAAAAGAGGATAGAACATGGGTGAAGGAGGTGTGACTCTGAGGAGGGGAACAGGCTAGTCCTAGAAACCGCAAAAATCGCATAGCTGTATTTTTTTTTTTTTTTTTTGTGTTTACTCCCTTCTACCACTTATCCCCCCTTACAACTACTACCACCAAACCTTGAACTGAGGGGACCAGACTCCCTTCATGGAACGAGGCCGATCTTCACAGTAAAATATTTTCTTGCTTTCTGTTGCCTTATATTAGAATAAAGATTCTCTCTCGGCGTACACACTAACCACACGCACACAACACACCACACACACACCACCCCACACACACAACACACACACACACCACACACCCACACACACAGACACCTTTATACCCTACACACTGAAGCACACACTAATCGGAAGTAACCAATGGTGACAAAATCCTAAATGCTTTCCCTCTCTCCTGAAAATGACTAAGCAGCCATCCTTTGAGGGATAAACCTAGGGGGCTTTTTTATTTTCGCTAAACCTAAAAAAATCGTGGATCTTCGTTTGTGTTTGCTGTTGTTTTTTGTTTGGGGGGCAGTTGTGTGTGTTTTCCTTTAAGTAAACACCAGGATACTGCTCGGCCTGGTCCGAGTTGGGAGTTTTGCACTAAGAACAGATGATTACAGATTTGTGTTTTTAAAGTTGGATTTAGATTCTTAGTTATGTCGTCAAGACATGCAGCGCATTCCTGTTCTTCAGCGTACGGTAATGGGCATTACCCCTGCGACCGCAGACCAATGTTGAGAAACCTGGAAGGTAATCCTGTCACTCCGTGATAATTAGCATCACATGACGCCGGCTAGTCTGGAAGGAGGAAGACGCTCTGCAAAGATTTTGCAGCTTACAATGAAGTAGGTGTCATCATTCTTGACAGGGCCATAACAACGACCCGAATGTCTGTTTTCTAGATTATGCTTTAGTCTTGAAGTCAGTGTCATCTGTTCATGTGTGCCACGTGCCAGCCAGCTTAAGTTCGATTGATTTATGCTTTTGTTTTTGTATGATGGAAATATGTTTGTTTTTGTTTCTTTATTTGTTTTGTGGGGGAGGGGGGACGGGGGAGCACGGCATACACATTAATGGGCAAAGACCTTGCTTTTAGGAATCGAATGTTATACAAACAGACACAATAAGAATTGTTCTGAAATTTCCACTGAAACCTAAGAATCGATTTCCCATCTTTTATTTCATATCTACATTAGACAGATGGTAGGTGATGCCAAACAGGCATACCTAAATAAATGAAAGGTAAGACCATGGGTGAGCTCTTAGGCCTCAAGTATGTAAATTAAGGGTAGGATGATAAAAGCTGAAGCCACACAATATCAATAAAATTAGTTGTAATATTTTCGATTTATTATAAAACCTTTTTTCAAGCACCAACACTGGCCAACTGACGGACGTAACAACATAGAACTCTGTAGCACCAACACTGGCCAACTGACGGACGTAACAACATAGAACTCTGTAGTTGTGAAACGGAAAAAGAGTTCACTGGGAAAGAGGTTCACCGGAAAATTAGTTCACAGGGGAAGAAAAAGCTCACTGAGGGATGGTGGATGGAGGTGAAATTGTGTAGGTAGGTGGGAAAGAAAGGGAGGGAACAGGAGGGAGGGGCGAAGGTGTAAAGTGTGGAAAGCAAAGAGTGGGAATTGGAGGGAAGTGGTGGTAAATGAGCTAGGAAGGTGGTGTGTGTGTGTGTGTGTGGGGGGGGGGGGGGGGGGAACATTAAGAATAAAAACAATCATAATAGCAATACTGACAATAATCATTATTATTACCATGACCTCTACCTCCATTATCAAAAGCAGATAAAGAAATAAATGAAGGAGGGTAGAAAGGAAACTATGGGTTGTTCAGGTCCGAATCCAGAAACACAGATGACAGAATGACGTTACATATTTCTCTATCACAGCCCCCCCCCCCCCCCCCCCCCCCCCCCCCCCCCCCACCCCCCTCGCCCCGAAACAGGGAAGGAGGATGGATGGTATGAAAACGACGACATCATGCATACATGTTAAATCGTTCACCGACAACCATAGGAACCATTTACTTTTATCATTTGATGAAAGCCATTTCTTTACGTCCAATCAGAGTTGACGTTCGTGTCCATAATAACGAACAAGTAAGGTAACTCTTGCTCCCACGATGAAATCATTACACGCATATAACTTCAAACAAATGCTGCTTACGACACCAAATCGCCTTGTAGAAAGGACAACACAGAGCAACAAATCGCCCAGCAGAAATCACAACACAGAGCACAAATCGCCTGGCAGAAAGGACAACACACAGCACAAATCGCCTGGCAGAAAGGACAACACAGAGCACAAATCGCCCAGCAGAAAGGACAACACAGAGCACAAATCGCCTGGCAGAAATGACAACACAGAGCACAAATCGCCCAGCAGAAAGGACAACACAGAGCACAAATCGCCTGGCAGAAAGGACAACACAGAGCACAAATCGCCTAGCAGAAATCACAACACAGAGCACAAAATCGCCTGGCAGAAAGGACCACACAGACCACAAATCGCCCAGCAGAAAGGACAACACAGACCACAAAGCGCCCAGCAGAAATCACAACACAGAGCACAAACCGCCTGGCAGAAATGACAACACAGAGCACCAAAATCGCCTGGCAGAAAGGACAACACACAGCACAAATCGCCCGGCAGAAAGGACAACACAGAACACAAATCGCCCAGCAGAAAGGACAACACAGAGCACAAATCGCCTGGCAGAAAGGACAACACAGAGCACAAATCGCCCAGCAGAAGAAAGGACAACACAGAGCACAAATCGCCTGGCAGAAAGGACAACACAGAGCACAAATCACCTTGCAGAAAGGACAACACCAGACAAAATCGCCCACAGAAAGGACAACACAGAGCACAAATCGCCCAGCAGAAAGGACAACACAGAGCACAAATCGCCCGGCAGAAAAGGAAAAACACAGAGCACAAATCACCTTGCAGGAAAGGACAACACAGAGCACAAATCACCTGGCAGAAAGGACAACACAGAGCACAAATCACCTGCAGAAAGGACAACACAGAGCACAAATCGCCTGGCAGAAAGGACAACACAGAACACAAAATTGCCCCAGCAGAAAGGACAACACAGAGCACAAATCCCCAGCAGAAATGACACTACAACACAGCACACACTGTGTGTTCTCTGTGTTGGCATTTCTGCTGGCTGGGCGATTTTTGTTGTGTCGTAAGCAGTCGTTTGGAGTTATGAGCGTGGTGTCGTTTGGAGTTATGAGCGTGTCCTAATTTCATCGTAGGAGCAAGAGTTACCGTACTTGTTCGTTGTTAACTGTGTACTATTTCTTGCCTCATTTTAAATTTCCTTTCGTGCCCGTATTTACGGTCATAGCTGGAGTGAAGATTAGGAAGAAAAATTAATGTTCTGGGAAAATGATTCTACAGGCAACCTCCGCAATAGATCAAACCTTGACGTGTAAAAGATCAATGTGTTGGAGAGGCGGAGAGGATTCATTTTATGTGCAAATGTCGATGATGCATCAAAAGCAAATGTATTTCTAAAGAGAAGAGCGAAGCATTGAAATTGATTATTTTCATTCATGAAGAGTCCCTTCATTGTATGAACGTTTGAGCAGAAGATACCTCCTCTGTCTCTTTGTATTCAATAGGGTTAAGTCATCGTTAATTTGACAGCTCTTTTATAAATTTGTTTACTAGTTAACGCAAATTATCGCTAGCCAAATCTCAGGGGTGTGCAGGCAAAAGTTAAACATTTGGATCTAAGAATCTAATATTAAACTGTTTTAACCCTTGCTCTTCATCCTCGTCTCTTGTACTAGTAACATCCGGTGGGTGTCGTTGTAAAAGATGCACCGAAGTCCACACTCCATTGCGATTGGTGCCCAGAGTAAACAACTTTACACGTGTAGGAGAGGGGGTTGTGAAAAGTGCTTGTGTCCCTCTCTTGGGCTTTGTTTAAATTGGGAGAGAGGTTTGTAACGACGTACAGAGGTTGGCTGAATGGAGGAAGAACTCTCAGTGTGGATAGGAGAGTTGAGGTGATGGGTGGGAAGCTGTGCACTTGTGAGGGGTCACTGTGTCCCGGTGTGTGGTGG
>JADBJO010011890.1:0-5000 GCA_016801955.1 Conus betulinus
ACGCGCGCGCAGCGTGCCACACACCCAGCACACACACACCACACCCACACACACACACACACCACACACAGAGTGAGGTTAGTTTTGGATGGTTGGGTTGTGGTGACATGCCGACGGATCATTCATTCGTGTTAAAGTTGGTCAGGTTTTCCCTATGACCGCAGCCCTTTGACCATAACGGGATTGGTCCAGCCATGAGTATTTCTCCGACACCCCAGAGGACAAACTGGCTGCTACCCCGCCCTACACGTTTGGTGTCACCCCCCCCGTCCCCCCCCACCCCCCTCCCGACCCCCGACCCCCCTCAGCTCAGCCCCCTGTACCTCCTCCCTTCTCCCTTTCCGACCCACTTACCTCTCCTCCTCCACCCCTTAATTCGCCTGCACCCTTCCTCCTCTCCCCCCCCCCCCCCCCCCCCCCCCCGCCCCGTCTCCCCTCTTACTCCTCTCTTCGCTTACAGTCTGGGTCTGGTCTATATATATCTGTCTGTCTCTGTCACTGCTTGTTGTCTCTCTTTCCCTTTCCTCTCCCTCCCTCCTTCCTCTCACCTCCTCTTCTCTGTTGTCTCTGTGTTGTATGCAGTCAGTCTGTCTGATCCCCCGGGCCACCTCTCTCTCCCTCTCTCTTTCCTGTCGTTTGTCCCCTCCTCCACCTCTCTCCTCCTCCGCGTCCTCTCATCGCTCGCTCACCCCCTTTCTCCTCTCCTCCTCCCTCCCTCCCTCTCTCTCGCTCATCTCTCTCCGCCCTCGCGCTCTCCTCCGCTGTGTGTGTGTGTTTCTGTCTCTGATCTCTCATTCTCCTCGTCTCTCCCTCTGCCTTGTCTGTCTTACACAGTCATATATGTAACGATCACGACAAACCCGAGTCCGCGCGCGCAGCGCAACGCGCTGACACGTCACGGCACGCACGACCACAACACACACACACACAACACCACACGTGCACGCACGCCGCGCGCGCGCTCACACACCCACCACACACACACCAACACACACACACGACACACCGCACACGGATAAAACAGGTCACGCACACTCAGACTCAGACACCACCAGCCACCACCCACACACACACACACACACACACACAAACACACACGCAACACCATTTGCGCGTGCCCCATACAACACCTCAACACCACAAACACACCACACACCACACACACACACGTGGGCACACAACCCACGGCACTGCACTCACTGTCTCACCGAAAATAGATAAGATAGAGGTGCAGGTATGCATGTGTACGTTGTCTTTTGGTGGGTGATTGAGATGGTGCCGGATGGGTCAATAAAGATGACAAGATTAAAACGTGTCAGTCGCTTCTGACAATGATACCGGTATTGTTTGGGAGTGAGGGCACTTCGCGCACGGCGCGCGTCGTCGCATACACACATACACATCAGCGAGCACACCCACCACACACCACCACACACACACCCACACACGCAACGCAGGCACGAACGAACACACACACGCACGCACGCACACCACCACACAGAGAGAGGGATTGAGTGAAAGCGAGAGGAGAAGGAGAGTAGGGAAGTGGAAGGAGAAAGCTAGATAGAGAGAGAGAGAGAGAGAGAGATAGAGAATAGAGAGAGAGAGATGCATACAGTCCAAAGTAGAGACTGACGAGAAACAATAGACAGAGAGAGAGTGACAGACACACACACACACACCACACACACACACACACACCACACACACACCACACACACACAGAGAGAGAGAGAGAGAGGGAGAGGGAGAGCGACGACTGACAGAGATAGGTGCAAGGATTGAAGCAGTCTTTTGCAGTTGGAGGGCGATGAGGTGTGGTGTTTGTCCCAGTCCTTTCCGTGTTGTGGGGTTTGTCATGTGGGGCTCTGCACATGATGCACACACAGTGAGGCACCTTGTCCTTGGGGGGAGTCGTCCTTTTCTCGTCTCTCTTTGAAAACGTTTTGCCTGCCTTTTGGTGATGCTCTCTCTCTCTGTCTCCGTCTCTCTGTCTCTGTCTCTGTCTGTCCTGTCTGTCTGTCTCTCCCCTCTCTCTCATCCTCTCTCTCTCGCTCTCTCCTCGCGCGCGCGCGCGCGCGCTGTGTGTGTGTGTGTGTGTGTGTGTGTGTGTGTGTGTGTGAGTGAGTGGAGTGAGTGAGTGAGTGAGAGAGAGAGAGAGAGAGAGAGAAGAGGGAGGGGGAGGGAGGTGTGTGTGTGTGTGTGTGTGGTGTGTGAGATTTGCTTGTTGTGTGTTGTGTGTGTGTGTGTTGGGTAGGGGTGGGGAAGAGAGAGAGAGAGAGAGAGAGAAGAGATAGAGAGGTGTGTGTAGTGCGTGTGTGTGCAACTGTGCATGCGTGCTTGCGTTCGTGCGTGCGCATATGTATACATGCATGTGCGTGTGCGTTTGCATGCGTATGTGCGCGCGCGGGCTGAAATGCACGCATGCAGGATGTAACCAAAGAAATGACGATTAGGGCAAGACCCCGGGGACGGCTCAGGAGCCGCATCCAATCAGAGACTGGGGGGCGCGGAGTTGGCCGAGACAGCGGCACAGGTGGAGGAGAGGAAGAAGTCGGGCGACGTTGGGATCGCTGCACGAACTTCGAAAAAGTTAACACAAACATGAGAGAGACGGGGAGGATGGATTGAGCTGCACCGCGATTTAACGGAGGTTGAGGGGAGGGGGGATGAGGAGAGGGGATGTGTGTGGGGGTGGAGGTGGGGGGGTAGTGGGGGGGGGGGGGGGGGTTCGGGCGGCAGGAGAGACATCCATCTGCGAAGGATTGAAAACCGATGAGCAGGCAGGTTTTGGTTGGCGACGACTGTGATGTGTCGTCGGCTTGCCTTCGTCTTCTGTCGGTTACATTTGAGGGAGAGTGAAGAGAGGAGGAGGAGGAGAAGGAAGACGACGACGATGGTGATGGTGATGAAGGTGATGATGATATGATGATGATGATGTATTAGAGTGATGATGACAGCGAAGACGATTTCCTGTGTATTATATAAGCTGTAGAGTGTTGTAGGCTTGTGCGTCATTCGTCTCTGTGTCTGTCTGTCTGCCTGTCTGTCTGTGTCTCCGTGTCTCTCTCTCTGTGTCTCTGTCTCTGTCTGTCTGTCTGTCTGTTCTGTCTGCCTGTCTGCCTGTCTGTCTGTCTTCTGTCTGTCTGTTTTTCTCTCTCTCTCTCTCTCTCTCTCTTCTCTCCTCTTCTCTCTCCCCCTCCCCCCCCTCTCTCTCTCTCTCTCTCGACTACTGATGTGCTTGCTTAGTTGAATATTCGCGGACTCTGTATATCACTCTTTTGTCTTCTCTCGCGCATGGATTCTGCTGTGTGTTTAAGAGCGCATGTGCACGCGCGCATGTGTCCGTGTGTCCGTGTGTGTGTGTGTGTGTGTGTGGTGTGTGTGTGTTGTGTGTGATGTGTGTATAGCCACATTGAGTAAATGAAAAAAAGTCTCTCTCTCTCTCTCTCTCTCTCTCATCTCCTCTCTCTCTCTCTCTCTCTATATATATATATATATATATATATATATAGAGAGAGAGAGAGAGAGAGAGAGAGAGAGAGAGAGATGCTGGCGCGTAAGAGATCTATCTATCTAGTCTATCTGCAAAGGCCTAGAGGACACCACACTGAATTTTGGCCATGGGACACGTCAGTTTTATGAGTAATAAAAATCATCAGTGGTGTGTGTTTTTCTTTTTTCTTTTCTTTCATCTCTTTCATTGTTAATTTTTTTTTTTTTTAATTAATCTTCGTTCTTTTCTGGTTTCTTGCTTCTTTTTTTTTTATTTTTTTAATTTATTTTCGTTTTTTTGTTTTTGGTTTGTTTGTTGTCTTTTTTCACCTCATGAATTTTTTTTTTTTTTTTTTTTTTGAATTTCTGTGGGCCCCCTGAGGGCTAGGGCCACTTGTGTCTGTGTTGGAAAGAGAAAACTTGCCGTCTTGTCCCCCTTCAAAGTGTTTTGTGGATCTGTCCAGAGGGGAATGATGAAGTGACGTACGGCGTTTTTTGTTTTGTTCGTTTTGGTCCTTTGCCTGTATGACGCTTTTTTTTTTTCTTTCTTTTTTTTTTTTTTTTTTCTTCTCTCATTCGAACTTTTTTTCTGTTCGATTTTTTTTTTTTTTTTTTTTTTTGCTTGTTTTCTCTTTGTTTTTTCTTTCTTCTTTCTCTCTTTGCTTTTGCTTTTCTTTTCCTTTTCTTTCTTCTCTTTCTTTGTCTTTTGTTTGTTTTGTTTTGTTTTGTTTTCTTTCTTTTTTCTTTCTTTCCTTTTTTTTCCTGCTTTTTTTTTTCATTTCTCCTTTGGTCATTTTCCTTTTTATATTGTTTTATGTCATTTGAAAAAAAAATCTTTTTCTTTTCATTCATTCATTCGTTGTTCGTTTTTTTTTTTTTTCTTTCTTTCATTCATTTTTTTCTTTCTTTATTCTTTCTGTCTGTCTGTCTGTCTGTCTCGTTTTGTCTCCTACTTTGTCTTCCCCCCCTTTTACTTTACTTTTCCTCGTTTTCTTCTCATTCGTGTGTTCTTCTTCCTCTTTTAACTGCCCACTAAAAACTTTTTCTTGTTCTCAACAACTCCCCCCCCCCCTCCCCCTCCCCCCTCCCCACCCCCCGGGATTTGGCGGGATGGAGTGGTGGTGGTGGTGGAGGGGGGGGGGTGGAACTTGGTGTGGACGTGTGTGAGTGTGTGTGTGCGCGCGCGCGCGCGTGTGTCCTCCTCCTCCTCCCTGTCCTGTCATTTATTCTTCACTCTGTATCTCCTCCTGCTCCTCCTGCTCCTCCTCCCCCTCCTCCTCCTCCTCCTCCTCCTCCTCCTCCTCCACCCCCCCCTCCTCCTCCTCCTCCCTGTCTGTCATTTATTCTTCATTCTGTTATCTCTTCTCTCCTCCTCCTCCTCCTCCCCCTCCTCCTCCTCCTCCTTCCTCCTCCCCCTCCCCTCCTCCCTGTCTGCCCATTCATTCTTCTCTCTGTATCTCCTCCTCCCCCTCCTCCTCCCCCCCTCCTCCTCCTCCTCCTCCCCC
>JADBJO010011890.1:12500-14721 GCA_016801955.1 Conus betulinus
TGTCTGTGTGTGTGTGTGTGTAGCATGTGTGTATATATGAGTGTGTGTGTGTGTGTGTGTGTGTGTGTGTGTGTTCTGTGTCTGTGTGTGTGTGTGTGTGTGTGGGGTGTGTGTAGTATGTGTGTATATATGATGTGTGTGTGTGGTGTGTGTGTGTGTTCGGTCTTTTGCTGTTGCTTTTTTTCTGACACACACACACACACACACACCAGCCATCCACATTCCTAAGTTACTGGGGGTTACAGCATTTTCTGTCTTTTTGTCTTTTTTCTTTTTTCCTGCTTTCTTTTTTTTTTTTTTCTTTTTTTTTTCTTTTTCTTTTTTTTTAAGCCCTGCCCAACTATTAGCGCTGCATTGCAAACTGAATGTACACGGAAAAAAGACGACTAATCGTTCCCATCCCCGCCCCCCCCCCCCCCCACCCCCCCCCACCCCCCCCCCCCCCCCCCCCCCCCCCCCCCCCCCCTTTTTTTTTTTTTTTTTTTTTTTTTAGGATTTCACAGGAATCCAGGAGCAAAAAGGAGATGAGTTGAGTCGGACTGGGGAGTCTGGAGGGTGAGGGGGAGGATTGGAGGACGGAGGAGGGGGCGGGGTGGGGTGGGGGGGTGGGGAGATTCGAGAAGAGGAGGGAGGGTGCCGGAAGTCGAGGAAGTTGTCAGCATTAATCTGTTTCTCTCTCTCTCTCTCGATCTCTCTTCTCAAGTCTCTCTCTCGCATCTCTCTCTCTCTCTCTGCTCGCGCCCCTCTCTCTGTCTCTTCTCGTTCTCTGTTTTTTCTCTGTCTGTCTCTCTCTGCCACCCCCCCCTCCCCCCCCCCTCTCTCTCTACCTCTCTCTCTCTCTGTCTCTCTCTTTCGCTCCCTGTTTTTTTCTCTCCCTGTGTCTTGCCTTTGTCTGGTCTGTCTGTCTGCTGTCTGTCTGTCTCTCCCCCCATACACCCCACCCCCACCCCCCCATAATACTTCCTTCGTTCGCTCCCCCTCCTTGCCGCCAGGGAATTTGATGGCAGACTGGAAACGAAGGAAGCTCGCAGCTGCGGCTGCCAAGAAAATGGAAAAACAGGAATATTTTAATGTTATAAGCGGCAGGGTGAGTTGAGCTAGAGGTTTATGGGTAGGGGTTGAGGTGAAGGGGGTGGGGGGGGGGTTGTTTGTTGGGAGGAGGAGGGGTGGTGGTGGTGGTGGGGAGAAATCGGTTCCCTGTCGAGAATCTGTCGTCCTTAGGGACCGTACTTTAAGAAAACCACTATTTATTTATGTATTCATTGAACATTGCTTTCGTTTTCCTTATTGGGTTTTATCTTTTGTCGTGCTCTCTCTCTCTCTCTCTCTGCTCTCTCTCTCTCTCTCTCTCTTCTCTGTCTGTCTGTCTGTCTGTCTGTCTGTCATCTCTCTCTGTCTGTTTGTCTGTCTGTCTGTCTCTCTCTCTCTCTCTCTCTCTCCCCTCTCTCTCTCTCTCTTCAGTTTCTCACTCAGTCTTTCTGTCAGTCGGTCTGTCTGTCCACTTCTCTCTCTCTCTCTCGCTCCTCTCTCTCTCTCTCTCGCTCTCTCTCTCTCTGCGTGATCTGTATGGTCTGTCTTTTCGCCGCTGATCTGACCAATCTTACTGCCGCCCCCCCAACCAATGCCCCCCCCCGCCCAGCCCCCCCCCGCCCCCCCCCCCCCCCCCGTCTCGGTCTCTCTATGTGGTCGTTTTCCACGTCCGTTAATCGTTTCCGTTAACAAATTCTTATGAAGATATATTTAAGGGGAGGGAAGCAGAGAGGGAGGAAGGAAGGAATGGAGAGAGAGAGAGAGAGAGTGTGTGTGAGTGTGCAGTAACAAGTGTTTACTAACAATAGTGTTACTAACCACCACTATCGTCATCAGAGTCTTCCACCCCCCCCCCCCACCCCCCCCCCCCAACTTCCACCCCCAGATTATTTCCTCCATTGATGAAATGAAAGTTTGTGAAAGTGATCTCCCCTTCCAGTGTAATTTATGATGTGAGATGTGGAACTAGAAAGGTGAGGTCCCCGTCTGTCCCGTAATGTCTTTTCGCCATTTGTGTTGTTTGTTTGTTATGTTGATCTCTGTCCCTCTCATCTCTCTCTCTCTCTCTCTCTCTCTCGATGATTCATTAACAGGCCATGCCCCTCTCTTGAAGGGGTGCAGCTGAGCAATCATTCCAAATTTAGAATATTTATAATAATTATAAAATGTTTATCATGGTTCTATGTATCAG
>JADBJO010011890.1:31576-36576 GCA_016801955.1 Conus betulinus
TGTGTGTGTGTGTGGTGCGCGCGCGCGCGCGCGCGCGCGCGCGCGCGTGTGTGTGTGTGTGTGTGTGTGCGTGCGTGCGTGTGCGTGCGTGCGTGCGTGCGTACGTGTGTGTGGTGTGTGTGTGTGTGTGCGCGCGCGTATATGTGCGTGTGTATATACGTACGTGTGCGTACGTGCGTGTGTGTATGTGCATGTGTGTGTGTGCTTGCGTGTGTTTATGTGTGTGCGTACGTGCGTGCGTGCATGTGTGTGTGTGTGTGTGTGTGTGTGTGTGTGTGTGGTGTGTGTGTGTGTACTCAAGCGTGCACTGCGTTGAGATGGGTCGAAGGTCGCCGAGAATTAATGCTACATTGGATCCCCAACGCGAACAGAGTAAGACAGACGGGAAAGACAATGACGTCGACCCCAACGAGACAGCCGGTAACCAGCAGACAATCTAGGCTGACGATCTCCAACGTCCGTTCTATTAGAAACGACTTTTTACGTCTGTGTTCTGTCATATATCTAGATCAACCCCCCTCCTGGCTGGAAAGGCCCAGGGGGCTCGCTGTCCCTCTCTGAGATGGTGAGATTATAAAAATCCTATTGGCCGGAGGCCCCTCGAGGACACGTCGCTGTGTAAGGAGGGGGAGGTGAAGCCTGCACATCGCACCGGCAGACGTTCGTTCTCGTCCTCTGTCGATCGGGAGAAAGCAAAGCAAAGAAAAGACAACTCTGTTGCGCAGGCGCACCAGCGTTACGTACATTTGTCGATTTTTTTTTTTTTTTTTTTTTTTTTTTTTGATCAGGTTCGGTCGAGTTAGGGTGGGTTAGGATTAGGGTTTGTGTGTGAAAGCTGAGGTAGGGTTATTAGTTTTCGGGTGATTAGGCTTTGCGTGAAGGTTGAGGTAGGGTTAAGTTGTTAATTAGTTTTTCGGGTCATTAGGGTTTGAGTGAAGGTTGAGGTAGGGTTATTGATTAGTTTTCGGGTGATTAGGGTTTGTGTGAAGGTTGAGGTAGGGTTATCAGTTAATTAATTTTCGGGTGAGGATTTAGGATCAGGTCAGGTTTAACGTCATGCTTTTTTTTTTTTTTTTTTTTTTTTTCCCGGAGTGGGAGAGTCTTCGGGTTCTGTGGGACTAGGTTCTCATCGTTCGTAGCAGAAAGCCGCTGCCCTTTGTTCTCTCCCTTTTCAGCCGATAACCGTCCAGCCAACGTGGGCTGTTGTAGGATGATAACCGATTATGGCACATGACTGGCGTCAAAAGGTGTTCCTTATAGGTTTTTTTTTTGTGTTGTTTTGTTTTTTTTTTTCGTTTTTTTTTTTTTTTTTTTTATTTTTTTTTTTTAATTAAGTCTCGGACACGGTCATTATACACCAGATTATGATTTGCCTGTGGTGTTAGTTTTTACACGTCTGAACTTGGAATTTTCACCGTTTTAGAAGCTTCCATATCATGACTTGGAATAAGAATCGGGTTCTTATGAGTAGGATGATATCAGGACTTACACTAAGGATCCTGACAAGTGGATAAGTTTAAAGGTCGAGGAAGACAACAACAACAACAACAACAACAACAACAAACCAAAGGTAGTTTTCTGACATTTACTATTCGAAAACAAAAGCTAATTTCTGACATTAACAAAATACCAGTCCAACAACGTGTGTTCATGGTTCGTGTACGTCGCGATCAAATCTTTGATATTTTCTTTACAAAAGCTGAAACATCGTAACAGGTGGGACATGACACAGGAATAAAAGGTTTGTATTTAGTACCTTTCTAGTTAAAAAAACCAAACAAACAAAACAAAACAAAAACAGTTTTACCGAATATGTGTATTCGTGGTTCATGTATGTTGCAATCAGAATCTTGTATTTTCTTTACAAAGAGAAAGGGGGAAAAAAACAACAAACACACAACAACAACAACAACAAACCCTGAAACATCGAAACAAGTGGGACATGAAATCAGCTGTGTGAAGTGCTTGTGGTCTAGCGTCTTGCAGATCCCATATGTCTGACGCTGGGAGGTGGGTCATTCGGTATACACTGAGCACTGCCAGACTTCCCCTCCTTTCAGAAGATAGGGGAGAGGTGTGGGTGGGTGTGTAGGTGTGTGCTGGAGCGGAGGGGCGAGAGAGAGGAGAGAGAGAGAGAGAGGAAAGGAGGATGGAGGAGGGGGGAGGTGGGTGGGAGGGAGATATGGGGGCGGGGGGGGGGAGGGAACGGAGAGAGGGGCACAGAGAGAGAGATGGATGGGGACGGGGCGACGGAGAGGGTGGTTTGAGGAAGAGATGGAGAGGGGGGAGTGGGGATGAGGAGAGAGAAGGTGAGGGAGGGAGGATGAGAGATGTGAGGGGGGGCGGTACGTGAGGGAGGGGAGCCCGGCGCGGCGGGGGTGGATGGAGAGGTAGGGGGGGAGGAGGACGGTGTCAGGGAGGGATGAGGAGAGGAGTTGAGAGTGGGATGGGAGGGACGGGGACGAGTGGGGGAGAAGGAGGGGAGCGGGCGGCGAGAACAAGGGCTGAGGGGAGCCTAGCCGTGAGGGGTGTTGGAGCAGCGGAGTGGGGGAGAGAGCGGTAGTTCGGAGAGGAGAGGAGAGAGCGAGGGAGAGAAGAGGAGAAAGAGAGACAGAAGAACAGGACACAGAGAGGAGGGAGAGGAGAGGAGAGAGAGGGAGGAGAGGGGAGGGTGAGAGTCACACAACGACAGCAAATGCCACCACCTCCCCCCGCTTCCAAGACAAGTCTGCTGAATCATCATGGCCTCAGCACGTAACCACATATAGGGGCTCTCAGCAGGAAGGGCAAGATTACAGATGAGTCGCACGAACATCACGAAACCCACCATCATCAGCGATCGATTGTTTGGCACAGAAGTGGCACGACCCAGTTAACAAATAATGGGGGAAAACAAAAAAAAAAAAAAAAGAAAAAGAACAAAAAAAAAAAGAAAAAAAAAAAAAAAAAAAGGACATTTTCCCCGTGATCACATGAATCGAGAGGAGCGCTCTCGCAGCTCATGGTTTGAATTCGGTCCGCCATAACTTTGTTATTGGAAGGACGGATTGAAAAGAAGGGAGGCGTGTGTGTATGGGGGGGGGGGGGGGGGGGTTGGACTGTTGCGTGCCGTGTGGAGTGGGCTGTCTAGTGCTCTCAAGAGAGAGAGAGACGCTTCAAGGTTTTTTTTGTTTGTTTATTGACTGTGGCAATACGTATAGCCTTTATGTTGGGGGGGGGGGGGGGAGGGGGGGGGGGGGGGGCAGAGAGAGAGAGGAAGCACAGCAGATCAGAGAGGGGGGGGGGGGGGGCGGGGGGCCGAAGAGAGGCCAGAGCCAGAAAGCGACAGAGGGGGGGGGGCAGGAGGATGGGCAGAGAGGCAGACGCAGAAGGGGCAGCGAAGGGGCAGAGGGGGGGGGGGGGGGCCAGAGGGGGGGGGGGGGCGGGGGGCGCAGAGAGAGAGAAGCCGACAGGCATGAGAGGGGCGGGGGGGGGGAAGGGCAGCCAGAGGGGGGGGGGGGGCAGAATGGGGGGGGGGGGGGGGGTGGCCAGACAGAGCGAGAGGGGGGGGGCCCAGCGGGAGAGGATGGGTGTACATTAATATTTGCTAGTGTGTCAAAATAATGCGATGTTATAGAACGCAAAGAACACAAGTGGTATGATTACGTAAACATAACGGTCAGGATTCAGCACCATGTAATTAAGAGAAGAAAATGAAAGATTGACCTTTTACTAATCACTCTAAATGATTAATTGAATGTTATGAATTTTTTTGTTTGTTGTACACTAACAGCATAATCAATAAACAAGTGCCTGGCAAAGGCACACACATCACCAAACACACAAACACACACACACAACCACACACACACACACACAACAGGTTTCACCGCAAATACAATCTTCGCTCTGACCACATAAAAATCGTCAACGCGTTTTCACCCTTGACTCATGAGGAGTGGAGAGGGAGAGAGAGAGAGAGGAGAGAGGAGGAGAGCACGACGTCCCTGGGATATAGGCCCGGCCCTGTCCTCCAATATGACCGGCGACGAAGCAGAGCAGCCAACGTAAGAACCTTGCGCGTTGTGGATAATAGCGGGGAGGGGGGGGTGGGGGGTGGGGGGGGGGGGCATAAACTAAAATCCAGGTGGAAGTCTTTGTTTATCAACGTCTCCTGGCGATTTTGCGCCTTATTGCTTACCACCGACCCTGACCGGGTCTTGATAAGAAGAAGGCTGTCGCGTGTGTGTGTGACACCGTGTGCAGAGCCCACCACCACCCCGCGGAGCCGCCACCGCCCCCCACCCGCCGCACACCGAACGCCCGCCCCCCGTGCCCACCTTGATCTCAGTGCCACGCACTTACCCCCCCCCCCCCCCCCCGGCGTGCGTGTGCGCGCTGTGTGTGTGTTACGTGGCCTTAGCGAGGGACCTCAAAACCAGGACCTGCCTACTACTCCGGACCTGGCCCAAGGTATTACACCAGTCTTTGTTATTCCCAGCGTGGGGGCTCCCGTCGCCAGTCCCCAAGGTTTGTCTGTGTGTAACTGGTACTTGTTGGCTACAGTAACGGCTTTGAAGTTCGGCCGCGTTTCGAAACTGGTAGCTAAAGACTGACTGACCGCCCTGTCTGTCTGCCTGCCCCTGCCTGTGTCTGTCCTCTCTTCTCTCTCGCCTCTCTCTCTCCTCCTCTCTCCTCTGTGGGTGAGAGAGAAGATGAGAGATAGAGTGTGGTGGTGTGTGGGTGTGGTCTGTCCTGTCTGTCTGCCTGCCTCGCTCAGTTTGTCTGTCGCTCTCAGTGTCTGTCTGTCTGTCTGTCTATCTGTTCCTCTCTCTCACGCGCGCGCCGCGCGCGCGCGCGCACACACACACACACACACAAACACCACACACACACACACACGCACGCACGCACGCACACGCACGCACACGCACGCACACACACCGACCCACAGATTTTGGGGCTCTCTCTCTCACTCTCCTCTCTCTCTCTCTCTCTCTCTCTCTGTCTCTCTCTCTCAG
>JADBJO010011890.1:44076-51576 GCA_016801955.1 Conus betulinus
GTCCGACTACAGTCGCCGCCATTTTTTTTCTCTTTCTTTCTTTTACACATTTTATTGACAATGGCAAATGCCCTTCTGTCAAGGGGTACAAATCAAAAACGAACAACAGACATGGGAAGAGGGCATAGAAATATTAAGCACAATGATTATACTACTAAAATGGCAGCAAAGATGTCAAATATTGTTGATTTAACTAAAGTAATAATAATATTTGTTCATGAAAAAAACAAGGACAAACATCTCAAATTATAACAAGACAACGACCATCTAATACATACATGAGTACCTTCACATTCATATCAAAAATATATATATAGCATGAAGAAGTTTTGCAATCAACCAGTAATAGATTTTTGACGGAAATTAAAAGCACGAACTAAATAGTTAGCGAGGGAACAAATTATATGTTCATCATCAGACGATATTAATTGACGTATGTTTTGTGAATTTGCACATGGTAGCTTGAATACATTGCAGTCAGTTCTGATGTCATTATATGCTGGGCAGTCGAATAGGAAGTGTATTTCATCTTCTGTATTAATTAAACACATGGGACATACAGTTTGTATATGTGGTTCGGTTTTACAGCCCAAGGGATCGCAATCTAAAGCGAGCAAATATAGATCTTTGCCATTTGTTAGTTAAAGAATTAACATATTTTTCAGGTTGAAAGATATCTTTGAAAGAAAAATACCATCTATATTTGTCATTTTTCTTCTAAATAAGAAATGCCAGTTTTTGTTTAAAACAACACATACTCGATCTTTGAATTCAGACATAAACTGATTTACATTACCTACTCCTTGATTAAACCAACCACACCAAAACCATACGAACTTAATACAGATTTAATATTGTACGCCCAATTGCATTTACCTAGTTGGCATTGTTCTAGGGACATTTCATATGCCTGTCTGTTCAATCTTGACAATGGAAGTTGAAGGAGTTTAAGCCAATATCTATAGAGGGATGAGAGAGAGAGAGAGAGAGAGAGAGAGAGAGAGAGAGAGAGAGAGAGAGAGAGAGATCAATGAATGATGATTTATTCATACAGGCCTCAGCCCTCATTAGGGAAAATGTACAGATATAACTCATCATCCTCATTGCCATACAAAGAAGTAAGGTAAACTACGGCTATGACGGGCAGCTCAAGCAACTTTATGAAGAGGCTGTTTCACACTATACTTAGTAAAAGCCTTGCACGAAAAAAAAAAAAAAAAACAACGATATAATTGCGTAGAACATCAGGTTTAGTGCAAGCCATCGCAGTAAAACTTAGCGTAAATAAAGGTTTTCGATAGCGTTTGGGGTTCTGAAAATTTTCTCTCCTAATTTCTTTCAGCCTTTTTGAATACAAAGAACAAAATGTATGTCGACATCTTGAACGTCACGGGACAACACCAGATCGCACTCATATCCAAGATTTAGACCTAAACCGATGTACATTCAAATGGGATATACACCCAGTCTGAACCTAATCATTATGCATTTCAGTTTTAGCGTCCCTATTTACTTGAGAGAGAGAGGAGAGAGAGAGAGAGAGAGAGAGAGAGCGAGAGAGAGATTGAACGAGTAAGTGAAGTTAGGTGAGTGACAGAGGGGGGGTGGTTAGGTGGGACAGGGGGGGGGGGGGGGGGGGGGGGTGCAGGGGGGGTGATATGGGAGAGGTTTGTTGTGGGTGGGGTGGGGCAGGGGGGGTGGTGGGGGGGGTGGGGGTAAGCAGCTTGCTGGGGGCATATACGAGGGTGGCTGTTTAAATTTTCGGGTTGGTATGTGACAAAGGTTGTCTGAGGGGTGGGGGGGGGTGCTTTACCCCTCTCCATGAGTCGCGCGGGGGGGTGATGAATGGCTTGACATCAGGGGATATAGACAGGGGGTGGGTTGTCGTCCTATGACAGGCGTGGTGTCCTGACTCTACAAACCAGTGGGGGGGTAAGCAGGAATGTGTAGGGGGGGGTGGGGGGCGGGGGGGGGGGGGGGGGGGGGTGGTGGTTGGGGGTGGGGGGTGGGGGGTAGACGGGGGGGGGGGGTGGGGGGGGGGGGGGAGAGGGGGGGGGAGGAGGGGGGGGTGCAGGGGGGGAGGGGGGAGAGAGAGGGGAAGACATTATAACATTCCTCAAAGCGTTTCTTCTGTTGTGGGGGGGGGGTAGACACCCCCACCTGTCCCGGTGCCTTTAAAGGGAACCTGGGGGGAAATAAAGGATGGGGGGGAAAACTACGGTCACGGAGGGTGGACACAAACACCACACACACACACACACACACCTCACTCTTCTCTCCTCTCTCATCTCTCTTCTGGCTCACACACAAACACCCGGGAACCATTGGGTACACACACACACACACACCCACACACAACACACACACACACACGCCTGGAGTGTTTTTTCCACACACCAACAAGCGAACCGTAACACACGGCTTGGGGCGAATTTTTGCGCATACCGGAACACTGGCGCGCACTCGCCTACAGCACAGCACACACACAATGTCACACACACTAACACACACAGACACACACCCTTCTAAACCACCACCACCACATCACAGGGGGTGGGGGGTGGGGGGGGGGGGGAAACAAGCAAAACAAACGTGCGCGCAGGCCGAACCAACCCAGTCTTCGGAGAGGTTGTTGTGGGTGGTGGGGCAGGGATGGGGTGGTGGTGGTGGGGGTAAGCAGCCCTGCTGCATGCATACGCGAGGGTGGTTTAAACTTTCGTGTGTATGTCCAAGGTTGTCTGAGTTTGGACAACACACCACACACACACACCCACCAACACACAGTCAACACACACACACGACACACTAGGTAACCCGCAAAACCCCACAGTTTGACATCAGGTGGACCAGAATCAGACAGAGTGGTTGTGACTCCTATGCAAAGGCACTACCTGACTAAACCCCTTGTAAGCAGGAATGTAGATTGGGGTGGGGGGGGGGGGGGGTGGCGGGGGCAAAGGTTGGGCAGGTAAAGAGAAAAGCGGGGGGAGGGTGGAGGGCGGGAGATGCCCCAGGAGGGTACCTACAGGATCTCAGGAGAGGAGAGAGAGAGAAGACATTACACATCCTCAAGCGTGACTTTCTGTTGTAGTCTTCTGTAGACCACCCCCCCTCCCCCCCCTCTCTTTTAAACGCAACCTGCACGCAAAACGCATGAAAGCCCAACACAGTACCCCACACAACACACACACACACACACTCACCCTTCATCACTCCCCTCTCCACTCTCTCTCTCTCGCGTTGGATCTCTACACCACGGTCGCCGTCCAACACACGTACACACACAACACACGGCACACACACCACACCACACACACACACCACACACACACTGTCGCACGCCACCACACACAACAGGTCCGGCACACAGTGTTAACACACACACACACACGCACAAGTCACCGCGTCGCGCGCGCACAAGCACACACTCGCACACACACACAACACACACACACACACACACACACACACACCCACACACACACCACCACCACCACCACCATCACAGCCACTATCAAGAACAAGCAAAACAACGTGCGCACAGGCGCCCCAACCCCTCTTTCGGCCCCCCCCTCGTAACAGGTCCCCCCCCCCCCCCAGTCCCCTCCCCCCCCCCCCCCCCCCACACGCACAAAACAGGTATACACACACACGCGAACACATACACACACACACACACACACACACACACACACACACACACACACACACCACACACACACAGAGGACAGGTTTAGAGAGAATCGACCCCCACCAAAGTTGGCACGTGACCCAGATCAGTCACAGCCCGTGGTAGTGACTCAACCACACTACATACATACAACCCCTCCTTCCGCAGCTGGCTCCTTGGGGGGGGGGGGGGGGGGGGCAAAGGGTTGGGGAGGTGAGGGTGTAAGGGGGGGGGGGGGAGGGGGATAAGGGAACCAACCAGCAGTGCCAACCAGTCAAAAGACAGCTGTTTTCTCAGGGTGAAGTCAGGTCACCACCGCCCCCCTTTAGGAGCCCCCCCCCCCCCCCCTCACCTCGTCGCAGGCCGCACGCACGCACAGCACACACACGCACGCACACACATACAACACGTCACCCCGTGTTCAGCTTCTGATAGGTCATAGTCAACAGGTCAGCCGCGTGCAGTAAACCATCTGTCACCGTCCACCCTCGTCAACAGGTCAAAGGAGGTTTGATTTTCATCTGTCGCCGTCCACCTCGTCTACAGGTCAAAAGAGGTTTGATTTTCATCTGTCGCCGTCCACCTCGTCTACAGGTCAAAAGAGGTTTGATTTTCATCTGTCGCCGTCCACCTCGTCTACAGGTCAAAAGAGGTTTGATTTTCATCTGTCGCCGTCCACCTCGTCTACAGGTCAAAAGAGGTTTGATTTCATCTGTCGCCGTCCATCTCGTCTACAGGTCAAAAGAGGTTTGATTTTCATCTGTCGCCGTCCACCTCGTCTACAGGTCAAAAGAGGTTTGAATTTTCATCTGTCGCCGTCCACCTCGTCAACAGGTCAAAAGAGGTTTGATTTTCATCTGTCGCCGTCCATCTCGTCTACAGGTCAAGAGAGGTTTGATTTTCATCTGTCGCCGTCCATCTCGTCTACAGGTCAAAAGAGGTTTGATTTTCATCTGTCGCCGTCCATCTCGTCTACAGGTCAAAAGAGGTTTGATTTTCATCTGTCGCCGTCCATCTCGTCTACAGGTCAAAGAGGTTTGATTTTCATCTGTCGCCGTCCATCTCGTCTACAGGTCAAAAGAGGTTTGATTTTCATCTGTCGCCGTCCACATCTCGTCTAACAGGTCAAAAGAGGTTTGATTTTCATCTGTCGCCGTCCACCTCGTCTACAGGTCAAAAGAGGTTTGATTTTCATCTGTCGCCGTCCATCTCGTCTACAGGTCAAAAGAGGTTTTGATTTTCATCTGTCGCCGTCCACCTCGTCTACAGGTCAAAAGAGGTTTGATTTTCATCTGTCGCCGTCCATCTCGTCTACAGGTCAAAAGAGGTTTTGATTTTCATCATCTGTCGCGTCCACCTCGTCTACAGGTCAAAAGAGGTTTGATTTTCATCTGTCGCCGTCCATCTCGTCTACAGGTCAAAAGAGGTTTTGATTTTCATCTGTCGCCGTCCACCTCGTCTACAGGTCAAAAGAGGTTTGATTTTCATCTGTCGCCGTCCATCTCGTCTACAGGTCAAAAGAGGTTTGATTTTCATCTGTCGTCGCCGTCCACCTCGTCTACAGGTCAAAAGAGGTTTGATTTTCATCTGTCGCCGTCCATCTCGTCTACAGGTCAAAAGAGGTTTGATTTTCATCTGTCGCCGTCCACCTCGTCTACAGGTCAAAAGAGGTTTGATTTTTTCATCTGTCGCCGTCCATCCTCGTCTACAGGTCAAAGAGGTTTGATTTTTTAGTAACAATGACCAAGTCCACGAGGAAGCTGGCCGGAATCTGGTGAAATCGGGCAGCACGCCTGGTGTTTAGTGTGTGTGTGTGTGTGTGTGTGTGTGTTTTCTTTGTTTATAGGGAATGACTGGTGTATGCATATAACCTGTGCGGGCAACTCGGACTGAAAACTGTACAAACCTGTGTTCCTTCCCGCCAAGGTCAAACAACGTTCCTTGCCTGTGCCTGCTCCCCTTCTGGTGCTTCTGCCTTCCCTTTCCAGACACACACGCACGCATCCGCGCGCGCGCGCGCACACTCACACACACATATGCATACAGGCACGGACGTGTACACACACAGTCGCACACACACACGCGCCACACACACACACACACACACACACACACACACCACACACACACACACATACACACACACACGCACACGCACACAGAGTGACACACACACAGTGCACACACACACACACACACACACACACACACACACACACACACACACACCCTGCCTGTTTTCTGTCCACTACACTGCCCATCTCCAGAAACTCTTGCTTCCCTAACTCCCCGTCAAAGACTTTCCACACTGTGTGCTCCAATGACCACAGACTGTGAGTCCCCTCCCCCCCTCCCCCGCCTCCCCCTCTCTTACCCTACTCACTCTCCCCCCACACACACACACACCACCACCACCACCACCACCACCACCAGACTGTAGAGGCAACGTCTACTCACACAGTCTACTCACACAGCGTGCCTGCGAGCTGGCTTAGCTAGCATGTGTTTGGTCAGGGTTCCCACAGGTTGGGAATAGGTGGGAAAGCTTGGGGGGAAAAACGGATGGTCCTTTTTTTCCAGTTGTGAAAGTTTTTTGGGGAAAAAAAAAATGGCGTTTGGTGTCTGTGGGTAGGGAAGGTTGGAGAAAATAATTGAACAAGCATCCTCAAAAACTCAAAAACAAGCATCTTGAAAACCAAAGAGATAGAAAACCAAACAACAAAGGCACAGACAAATAAATAACAATTTGAAAACCTAAGTCGCTTTGCGTTGTGTGTGCTCTGATTTGCCAGGGACCCCCCCCCCCCCCCCCCCCCCCCCCCCCCAACAAAAAAAAATAAAAATTAAAAAAATAAAAATAATAATAAATAAATAAATTAAAAAAGTAATACTAATGATAAGAAATGAAAAAAAAAAAATAAATAAATAAAATTTAAAAAGAAGTAGATTTAAAAAAAAAACCTGTTAGGGGGAAAAGGTTTAACGAAATTTGTTCAGGGAAGTCTTGTGGGTGGTTCCATCGATAACATCATTCCGAAGGTTTGCGTGCGAAAAAACTGTAAAACCTGTTGCGAATGTTTAACGGAAGTTTTTTTTTTGTTGTTTTTTGTTGTTGTTTTTTTTTTTTTTCGAGGAAACCATGCTCGAGGTTTGGTCAATAACGTATCGTTGAGGGCCTTTTTTTTTTTTTTTTTTTTTTTTTTTTTTTTAAGACAGCCGTCTTCCTGTGTGATTCTCGTTTCATGAACTGGGAATGTTACAGCTGGGCAAATAGGTCAGGAGATGATGAGATGGGATATCTCTGCCCATCTCTGCCAGAACAGCTCATTTCATTTGGGTTTTTTTTTTTTTTTTTTTTAAATTTTTTTTTTAGGTGCTCCTTCCCGTGTGTGTGTGTGTGTTTGTGTGTGCGTGCGTGCGTGCGTGCGTGCGTGGTGTGTGTGTGTTGTGTGTGTGTGTGTGTGTGTGTGGCGTGTGTGTGTGGTGTTGTGTTGTGTGTGTCTGTGTGTCTCTGTGTGTCTGTGTATGAGAAAGAGTGAGAGAAACAAGAGAGAGAGAGAGAGAGAGTGTGTGTGCGTGTGTCTGTCTGTCTGTTGTGTGTCTCTATGTCTCTGTCTCACTCTCTCTGTCCCTCTGTCTGTCTCTCCCTCCCCACCCCCCCCCTCGCCCTCACCTTTCTTCCTCCGTGTGTGCTGTTTGTGTGTTGTGCGCGCGCCGCGCCCCGTGCGCGCCTCTAACATTTGATGGCAGCGCTGTGCGGCCCGTCTTATAAAGGGGGGGGGGGGGGGGGGGGGGGGGGCACGGGCGGGCACGGCGGGAGATACAAACCT